>JANHGL010010842.1:21113-47032 GCA_024611195.1 Ceyx melanurus | reverse complement strand
ACTCCTTTCTCATTTCAAACCATTGCCCCTTGTCCTTTCACTCCAGGCCTTTGGAAACAGGCCCTCTCCAGGCTTTTTATGAGCTCCCTAGTCTGACCACTCCTCTTGAACCCCACAAGACTTCTGTAGATTAATCTCCTGCTTTATCAGATACATTAAGTTGCATTTAATATAATTAGAAAGCTACACTAATTAGTCTAGCAATAATCAGTGGACCACAGAACATTGAGTATACACAATATAGGGATATTAAAAAGTGGGTAGGAGGCAAGGGGCCATAAGCATTCTGGGACACTGTCTTTTAATCTTCTGGCTCCCTTTCTGTCTACATTTACTGACTTACACAGGATACCTTGGTAGGCATTTTAGGGAATGGACTGTTTCGTCCTGTGTAGCACAATAATCAACAGCATCAAATGAACTCAGTACCAGTTACAATGGCAGGAGAAATTAAATAGCATTAATTAGAGGGAGAATGCAGAACTCTCTGCCTGTGATGTGTTTCTTCTTTTAGCTGACAAAAGCCTCCATAGTTTGGCTGATTAAAAGCCAAGTTGATAGGAGAGCTGAAAGGAAAAAAGAAGCATTCTCCATTGTGTGCCAACCCAGCTGAGGGAAGACTTGAGGTTGAGACTGACTTCTGAAGAAAAGTCAAAGGTTAATGATTTTTTATCCCAGCCACCATTTTAATACAACTGAAGGTCCCTCTTCTACCTAGACCACAGACAGCATTTTTGATCCTATTTCACTAGGAGATCAGGTAAGTAATGTATGTAAGGGAGGAAGAATCAGAGATAAAGAAGATTTTTTCAGCTTCCAGGAACCAAAACAATCTTCCACTACAGTAGTATTGCTACTGGCTATGCAGCTACCAGTACATACTCCATGTTAAAACAGCCAGCTTTTGGAAAATAAAGCATTTTTGACTACACTCTGTCTATAAAATTTGCCTTTCCTTTTGTATGTACACTTGCCTTTATTCTACACTGAACAGTTAATGAAATTCCAAACTACTAAACAAAAACCTGTGAACATTTTGGACAGTAAACTCTTTTTCCCATAACATATCTATACAATGCCTGAAACAGACTAGTCTTGATTTTTTAACAGAACCATCTAGGAATTTTTGGTATCTAGAAAAAGTATTTTTATTTCTTTCATTAATTTAAAAATAAAAATGTTCTTTGATTTACATGATTCCCATGTAAAAAACAAGGAAGACCAGTGAGAAGAGAGTTCCAGAACATACCAGTATGGTACAAGTGCACTGTTGAGGAGATCACCTACCTACAAGTGTGCTAGAATTGCAGATTCATCAATTATACAATGACCATCTTGGGGTGCTCAACAGTTCAGATGTTTCTGAGTCTTATTAAAGCCTCTTGATTCTAAGCAACTACATAGTTTCAAATAGTAGCTGCACTATGTAAAATGTCTTAGAGAGGAATATGCCAAAATGAACTGAGAAGTCATAGACTTTCCAATAAAAACGTTATTTTTGGTCAACATTATTTGCTAAATTCAGCCTAAACATATTAATCATTTTGCTCAATCCACAATTGCATTTTTTTTTGGTTAATATATTAATTATCCCTCCATTTTCTCCCAGATTTTATTACATGGCCTGTCTCTCTACTTCCCTTTAATAGATAATGGAATATATTTCTTGCATGTTTGGAATATAATGTTAAAAATTATGTTCTTATGAAAAACCTCAGTTGAAGGTTCTGTGACATTAGATGGATTTGAGAACTGCCCAAGAAAGAGGGGATGTGACAACTGCATGGTCCCTGAACAGGCTTTATAGGGCACTGGATAGATAATCTATTGCTCTTACAACACAGATGTAATGTTACAGCTGTATATAGGAGAATATAAAGGAGCTATATATAGGCCTGTTCTCATAGCAGAGCTGTTCCAGCCCTTGAGCATCTTCATGGCTTCCTCTGGTCTGCTCCATGAGGAGCTTCACTAGTCAGCTTCAGTGAAGGATCCTTGCCACACAGTCTTAAATGGGAAGTTACTTAAGCTTCAGTGAAGCAGAATCTAGCCCAGAAATCTCACAGTGCAATATATTAGATTAATATTATTTCCAGTTCCATTAAATGCAAAGTATACATTTTACCATTTTATGATGAAAAGTATTTCCTAAAATGTCAACAAAGGTTAAAAATGAAGTGGCCTATTTGATTTGTTAAACCATGTGACAATTTTCAGTTGCTGTCTGTTTTAAGAAAGTAAGAAGGAAGCTAGCTGCAGCATCATAAAAATAGAGATTCTGTTTATTCTATTTTCTTCTCATTAAAAAAAAGGGAAAATAACAAAATGCCAAAGAGCTTAGAGCTAGGATGTTAGGGTTGAAGATCAGTTGAATATTTAATTTTGTCTGTAGCACTAATTATATATGGTTATTATATAAATATTGTTTTATATTAGTTCTATGGCCAGACTTCTAAATTTAGAATTAATCTTTTTTTCATGATGCAGTTGCAATAATAAACATTATGATCAAGTCTAGGTGTATGTTACAGTATTAAAATGCCTCCTTTCTAAGCACTCGGTGGAATAGCTGCTGCTGCTCTGCTATGGCTTAGCTAGGCTGCCTGTAAAAATGAAGATTTATTTTTATGTGGCTTGAACTAAAATGACTGATTTTTGATGTGTGCTCACCCTTAACTATTAACATTGTGTTCAATGGCAGTTTAACTGTTTTATTTTCAAATAAACAGGCAAATGGGCTGTTATTTCTAGAAATACTAACAGGATCATGCTCAAGCACTGGGATTTTTTAGCCTGAAGCAAGAGGAAACCACACATTTTCTGTTTATTTTTGTGGCTTTTACTATTTTAAGTAACATCAAGCCTTGGTCTGAAGATATTCTGACATTTCTGGTTACTATGAAGGAAGAAAGTCCCCATAGTTTCTTAGCAAGTGTGGCCAACTCATGCTAAGTCACCAAGTGATAAAAAGTGTCCTCTGCAACAGCAGTATCTCCATGTTCTCATGGATATCCATCACCAAGTCTTTTGCAATGGAGCTCAGAAGAAATACAGAGGAAGATGGGCCTGGTGCTACTAACCTGTATCTGAATCTACTCACATGCAGAGATGCCATCAAGTGTAATTCTGCAGGGATATCTGACAACTGTCCCTGCCTCCTTTAGATGTTCACAGTGACAGAAGGTGCTCTTTTCTGTTCTCTCTTCCCCTAACCTCAGTTTTAACACACTCATGAAGGAAAAAAAAATCCCATGGTTCTTGTGCTGCCTTTGGAACAGTAAAATCTGAGTGTCAGCTGTATGGTTTAGACTTGAGCACTGCTGAATGTTTCAGTTTTCCTTTGTGACAGGCTAAGGGACAGAAAGAGACAACAGTCTAAGGTTTTTTGAGCCATACCTCTGCATCTTTTGCTTGGCTTCACTTATTAATAACTGATTGATTATCTGCAGGTAACAAAGTACTGGTTGAGAACTTTAACTTTCTTTTTGCATAGAAAAATTGAGGTGACAAGGGTATCAGACTATCCTTTGAAATTGAACGTTTTTTTGCAGCCCAGAGTCGTTCCTCTAAATCTCTGGTCAGTTTGCAACAGTTTGACCTCTGTATCTTATTTCTTTGCAGTAATAAAACCCGCTAATAAATAGAGAGAAAAAATGAATGAAATAGGTAAATGCAGAAAAAATGAAGAAAGCTAATGAACTCAACTGCAACCCCTATGCCAGTATTGCCTTAAGTTAAAAGTATTGATGAAATAACTGAGTATTTTCACCGTGTTCTGGCCCCTTGGAGGCAAATGAAGCATTGCAAAGCAAACAGAGGCTGACCTTTGCACGTTTTCCCATCGGGCTGCAGGGTAAATCCAACGGGGCAACTGCACCGCACCCCTGTCGCCGTGTCCTTGCAAGTCCGATCACAGCCTCCGTTATTGACAGCACATGTTTCTGCAGAATGAAAGAGAAAGAGAGGGAGCGGGAGGGAGAAAGGGAGTGGAATGAAATGCTCTGGGGGAGGGGAGAGGCACCGACTCTTTGGGGCAGTATTACAACGTTCTGAAAGCAGTCTAAGTCGAAGCAAGCCAACTCAAGCAAGCTCGCGAGGTCACCGGCGCCCACGGACTGGTTTTGTCTGGTAAATAATTTCCACAAGTCATGATTCCATTCCCCCCTCCCCCGCCTCCAGACTGGTGATTTTATTTATTGTATTTAGTTAGTGCTTTTCAACTTAGACAATAGGATGGGTTATTGCATATGAGACAAGTTTAAAAAGAAAAAAAAATAAAGTGATTGCTTTTAAAACCAGAACCAAACATTCAGTCTGTTTCCTATCAGTCAATGTCTAGCTGAGGCTTTTTAAGGTTCATTTTCTTCAATGATGTTATAGGCATAATGAACTTTAAAAAGCAGTAGAAAGCTAAGCAGAGTGCTAGACTTGGAACTGAGAATTTTAAATCCTTAGTTAAGAAAGAGTTAATGGAAAATGAACTACATATATCACTTTGACAAGAATCTACATGCCCAATCTGTTCTTACTGAACTACAAGCAAAAGGCATCTGGGTTTTGTCCACTTAAAGCTTTTTGCAAATTGAAAGGAGTTTGGAGTGGGTGGGAGGGCATAATTGAGGTCACTGAACCCATTCCAAGCTGTGTCATTGAAATTTCCCAGTGCTTGTAGTGTGGAGAAGGGTGGCTGGGCAAACACAGGCAAGGGAAAGCTGCAATACTTCTGAGCTTTTACAACAGTTATTGGACAATTACGTACTGCTACATAAAAAAAAATAAATCTTCAAATTCATTACAGAAAAAGCAAAAACCCCTCCCTCAAAGCCATTATTCTGTTACTCCCGTGTGCACATGCGCACAGTGTACACATCCATATCCACATACCCATACACATCCATAAAACAGATAAAAGGCAAGTGAAATGATTAACTTTGCTTTGATCCAAAGAATAGAGTGGATGTAAGGATGCCAATTTAGCATGTCAGTTTGAACAGGGCATTTATCTGAACAGTATTTACTTCAGAGAGCAAGTCCTTTTAATAGTATCTTTTTCAGTTGCTCTGGCTTTGATTAAATTAAAACACCCCCCTGCCCCCCAAGACTGCCATTATTCTACTCAGCTCACCTCATTCTGGCTTTCCCTAAAGAGGCTTTGTCATTACTTACTCAGATTTACAGACTCCTATTGCTGAATATTCACAGCCTGTGTCACAATTGTACCCTGTGGACAGGGCTTGACAATAACCTATAGGATATGCTAATCAGGAATTGCCTTAGAACAGTACATTGATCAAAAATTATTTACACAGAGCAGAAAAGGCTTTCTCTTTCAATTGACTAGTACTAAAAGATTTTTATTTTCAAGTCATCTCTGCTAATGTCCTCAAGGTGAACTCAGAGTAGCCCTTTGAAGGGACTTCCCTGCTTCAAACTAAGAGGAAAAAAAAGTGTAACTGGTTTGGTTTGTGGCTTTTGTTTGAGTTTGTTTACTTGTTTGTTGGGTTTGTTTGGGGTTTTGTTGTTGTTTATGTTGGTTTTTGTTTTGTTTTGTTTTTGCACTGGCACAGACTGGTAGAAGAAGCAAGAAGCAGAAGAAGCTTCTGGCCCTTATGAACAACCTGAAAGCAGAGGTTTGGGGCACACAGGCGTGGACAGCATGGGACAGAACTCTGCAGTGCATACACATTCACACATGTTTTGCTAGACAGTTTAAATTTTCTATGCCATGTGTGCTATGTAATAACATAATGTAGAAAGAAGCAATCAGTATACAAATGGATTTTCATATAGCTGCCAGCAAGCACAGCTAAAAATGAATTGAAATGTTTACTGGAATAGCTTTCTGAAAATGGAGCTGAGTCTGCAGCTCTTTATGTTCCTTATGCTCACCTTAGGTACAACTTGCAGGACCTGAAGGGAACTGTTAGGTAATATGGTTCTGATTTTCATTTACTCCCCTGGAAAGGACTATTTTATAGACTTAGAGGATGACACTGCTGCTTGGGAATTCTTCTGTGACAATGACAATGCTGGAATGTCCATTTGTATGTGAATGTGTGTGTGTGTCCTCATAGCCCAACAGATCAAATGATTTTGTGTCTCAGAGGAGGGCAGAAGTTGCAGGAAATTTAAACCTGTTTAACTTGTGTACAGTTTAATGATAGGGTGATTTGCCAGTTTGAAGAGTTCAGGTTAAAAAAGAGGAAAAGTGCTGAAGCATTGTGTTCAGCATGGCATTGCAAACAGCAGTAAATCCTACATTAGCAGATTAACTTTGGCACATGAGGAGTCCTTTCTTGCAGTTCATCAATATATATATATCATCATGAATATAAGCAGGAATATTTCTGTTTTCTGGATGACATCCAGTGAAAATGAATAGACACAACAATTTTTTTTCCCATGGCATGGATGACTGGATCTAAAGGGTAAGGGTCATTCAGTGAACAAGAGTTATTTCTATGTATAAATAGAGGGAATTGAGACAGCTTTTCTTATTTTCACAGAGATTTAGTAAAAAAAAAAACCAAAAAGGATAAATACCCTTCAACTCTCCTGGTGACTTTGACTTTAACACATGATGAACTCTAACAGAATGAGGATCCAAGTGAGCAAGAGGATATTTGACAGTGCCTCTAACATTTTGGATAATCAGAGGGATGTATTGATGAATGCCTTAAACTCAAGGTCATGAGAAAACATTGGCAAAAGAAAGCAAACGTAGCAGAATGCAGGAAAGAGGTATTAGGAGCTACTTCAAATAGAAGAGCTGAGACCTATATACAACATAAACCAATGTGTGTCACCACCTGTTTCTGTTAGAAATTACTTCTAATTCTTTAAATTACCACTATCAAACTTTAGTATATATTTGAAACATAAATCCAAGATCTGGATCTCAAATAAAGAGCAGAAGCAAATTATTTATTTCAGGCTATCATGTTGGATAAGCTACATTTATAGGGAAGGGAAAGAAAGGATGGTTAAAATTTGCATCAGATCTTCATGGTGATACTGATGCTACAGACCATTTCCCACTGGTTGGTTGGTTTGTTTTTCTTTTTTTTTTCTCTGTGAAATGCAACCTCAGCATATCTATTATTCTTTGCTTGGTTGGTTGTTTTTGACTTATTGGCATGTTTCTGATTAATTTTGTTCTGATGAGGGAGCAGAAAAAGGACCAGTAGACACAAATAAAGCAGTTATGACATTTAGATTCCTTTTGAATCATGATAAAGCTCATAATTTGAAACTAATAGACTTTGCGAGGAATTTAAAGTAATGTTTGCAGCCCCCCTTATACCCTGATTGAATTCCCACTAGAAAACTCTGACAGAAACAGGGATCTAAAGGAAAGGACATCTATTTACACAGGGTAGTCTGCGACAGCTCACATTGTGGTAAGCTCCTAATTCTGGACAATCTCTCTTGTATCTGGATCTACAGACATGAAGTAACCAAAGTCGTTCTCAACATGCCATCTATGGTTTTCTTCATTTAGGGACATGTACCACTTCTGGATATTAAAATATCCTATTAGAAAGCATAAGCTTGAGCTGTGGGTCCTTTAAGCAGTGGATCAGGAATGTTGACTAAGTTACCAGGTGAACTTAGGGATTCAGTCCTTTAATGTGGTCCTTCAAGTGTCTGCAGGTGTTTACCTGTGAAAGATCAGTTCTCCAGGTTCTAGTTCTGAAATTGTAGAACTAAAGCAGAAACTCTACCAGGTGGCAACAGAGCAACAATGAGGACAATGCCAGAGAGAATCTCTGAATCCTACTAAATGCCTGAAACTCTGAACACAAGTCGTGGTTTGGGAACATTTCTGAAAACCTAAATTTCAGCTTCTTCTTTGAAACAGGTAAACACAACCATTCAAAAGGTTAGTGTCTATTCAAATATGGGTTTTGGAAGTGGCCAATTATTTCATAAAGCTATGGAAAAGCTGCCTTAAAGACATGTGTCTCCCAAATCTGCCTTAATTTTTTGTGGCTTCATTTTATTTCTATGATTGAAAGTATAAGATGTGATTTTAAGGGTACTGCTCAAAATCAACCAGATCTTGGGATTAATTTTGACAGTCTGGGTCAATTAGAACTAAGATCCAAAAGACTGGTTTAAGAACTGAGATATGGTGCAAAGAATAAACTTTTATAGGTCTATTGGACTAGAAGGGATACACTGAAGATTACACAGTAATATATGTCTTACGACATATGTCACAAGGAGAGGATAGGGTTCCTGATGATGGGACAAGGTAAACATCAAGACAAGAAGGAATATCTCAGGAACAACTGGCCAGCCAACCTGGGTTCCAGCCAGAGGGAGCTCCACAGGCTGAAGAGCTGGGTCCAAGACAACCTCAGGAACCTCAACAATGCCAAGGGCAAGGTCCTCCAGATGGCTCAGGGCAAACTCAGCACCAATACAGGCTGGGCAGGGACTGGCTTGAGAGCAACCCTCAAGAGAAGGACTTGGGAGAGCTGGGGGGTGAGAAACTCAACATGAGCCCTCAGGGAGCTCTGGCAGCCCAGAAAACCAAAGATGTCCTGGGCTGCAGCAAGAGCAGCATGGCCAGCAGATTGAGGGAAGGGATTCTCCCCCTCTACTCCACTCTGGTGAGACACCCTGGAGCTGCATCCAATGCTGGAGCCCCCAATACAGGAAAGATCTGGAGGTGATGGAACATGTCCAGAGAAAGGCCACAAGGATGAGCAGAGGCTGGAGCACCACTGCTGTGAGGACAGGCTGAGAGTTGGGGTTGTTCAGTCTGGAGAAGAGAAGGCTCTGGGGAGACCTTATGGTGGCTTCCAGGATCTGAAGGGGCTCCAGGAAAGCTGTGGAGGGACTTTTTAGGCTGTTGGGTAGTGATGGGACTGGAGGGAATAGAGGGTGGTGAGACACTGGCACAGGCTGCCCAGATTGTTGGGGAAGCCCCATCCCTGGAAGTTTGGAAGGCCAGGCTGGATGGGGCTCTGAGCAGCCTGTTCTAATGGGAGGTATCCCTGCCCTTGGCAGGGGGTTGGAACTGGATGAGCTTTAAGGTCCCTTCCAACCCTGATAATTCTATGATTCTATGAAAGCAAAAGCAAGCCATCTAGCATTAAGGATGCTATATCAATCAATATCTCTTTGGAGATATGGAGAAGTGATTCTCTTATCTTTCTGTAACTCAGCATGGCAGCCTGCAGTCATCAGGATCCCCAAAGCCCTATTTGTTTTCCAACTCTTTATCATAACACAATGACTGGAAAGAGTGGAGAACTCGAAGAGAAAGAGCTGTTTTCCACACCATGTGTATAAACACGTGAAAAAGCCTTAAAGTGGCCAGCTGTAGTGAAAACAAAAGAAATCATATACAGACTCAAGTGCAAATGGAGAGGGAAGCCACTTACACCCAAGGAAGTGTAACAGCAGCAGCTGCTGTTTTGATCGGCTTAGAAAAAGCACAAGAGGGACAGTTAATGGCACCTTCTCCCACAGAAAAAAGTTGTTCTTGGAAGAAATTACATGAAAAATGTTTATTGGTAACTCCTGTGAATCAGAGAGGAAGGTTAGGATGACTGCCAGTCTTAAGGCCCTGTGCAGCAGAAGAGGAATTTTTGCAGCAACAGGTAGGCCATAAAAGATTAGGTTTGGTCGCATCTACACATTTCTGACATCAAACTCCAAATACAGTGAAATCATACACTGCAGAATGTGCAGTGTGTGATCTCTTTTCTCACTAATTAACACTAATTAGTAATGAATAATTGCTTTTAGGGTAATTGCTGTCAGAAACATGGAGAGGCATGTTTATGCTGATTCCTGAATATAAAAGCCATTGAGGTATTTCCAAAGACACAATTCTGGCCAATGTCTCTGGGAGAGAAGACAGCAGTCTTTTCCAAGTTTGACAGATTTTGGTGAATCATTTAGGTAGACATGGTAAGCAATAAGTACAGCTGAAAGAAAGACTTGAAAGGGGAAAGCTGCTTGTTCTCCCTCCCTAGTCCCTGTGATTGGCCAAATGATAACACTGACAATAGGGCAAGTTGAAGCAAACTAGCAATTCAACTGCCTTTCATTTAGAGTTAATTTGCAGTAGCCTAAATCTCTCTGGGGTCAGCAGAAATAGGGTGTTTGGGCCTTGCTCCCAAAATTGGTACCACATTACAGAAGCTGATTTTGAGCCAACTTTTCTGCTCATCAAAGAGCAACTAACCAAGGAGTAGTCTGGAGCTGTCAGTTTAAAGTAGTTATCAGGTCTTATCAGGTAGGTCATGGCCCAAGCAAAGTTATGAGTAATAATACTCAGAGTGTAATCGTTCCTACTACACTTGTTCTAAATTGTACCCGAGATCTGAACACAGTATCTTGTTCTCAGAATAAACATCGGAAATTCAGGGCTCAGCCACATGAACAAGTCAATCTTGATGTAACTGAAAGCTAAAGGGTGCGAGTGGAATAGCGGCTTTAATGTATTTGCTGTTTTAGCTGGGGCAGCTATGAGGTATATGGATTACTGTAGGCCACTTTTTCCTCATGAGATGCCTCTGAAGTAATATTGCCTGGCACCTGGAGTGCCAGGCAATAAAAGGGATCAGGCAGTCTCTGCTTCTCAGCAGATGTGCCGTAACTGTTGCAAACTGCTACTGCATCTGAACACAGAAACAACCTGTTCACCTATCCTACATGCATAAAATTGAGTTGATTTGTCTGTTTAATTCACAGCGAAACAAACTCACTCTCCAGGCTATGTGTACAAGATAGGTAAACATACGTTTAAACAAATGAGGAAAGATTAAGGTTATCAGTGAAAGAAAGCTAAATATGTAATATGGATACTGAAAAGCTGAGAAATGCCCTATTAATGTTTATTGCCTTGAGAGCTACTTTAAGACTTGCTGTTTTCTCATTTGCTTTATGTCCTGCACCAATTCCCAACAGATTTTACTGTACATCTCAGCAGAAATGAAACTACAGAATCAGTCCTAGATAAAGCACACAGTATATTGTTGAGACTTATTTTAAAACTTAAACTGGACTAATTCATTATTTTTTTAATGTCCAAGGAAACTGCCAGGAATTGGGAGATTCTTTTAAGAGATAAAAATGTACTTACAATTGTTTTTATTTTGAGAAGGCCTAATCTTAAACCATTAATTGCCATCACCTCTAATGATTCTTCACATCACTGTAGCATTTTGGAGTTAGTCTTAAGAACCAACACCACAACTTAATTGTGGCAGCTTGTTACAGTTATGCAATAGTGGTGGTATCACAGCAGCACTATAGGAGGGCCAGATCCTGCTCAGCTGAGTAGTAAGGCTCCCCCACCTTTTAAGCATTTAAACATTGAACTCATTCAGTTTAATACAAAAAGCATCTGGAATCAAATAAGCCCATAACTAATCTCTCATCTCCTCTCCCACCTAAAAACATCTCTTCTGTTTCCTTCACATTGGCATCATAGCACTATCTCTACCAAATAGCTCTTTCACCATTCCAGATGTACTGGGTTTTTACAAACTATGCTCCTTGTCTTAACATTTACATTGTATAGGAGAATCTTACGGCAATAATTTTAACCACTGGTGTCATCACTGCTGAACCACTAGTGTCATTTACAGCTGAACCCCATGACCATACCTAGCAACAAAGACTATCTAGTTGGGTAAAACCCACTCAAAATCTGATCAAAAAATATACTAATTCTGAAAGCCTCATACTTGGAAGAGATTAAAAACTATCTTGGGAAGGGACACTAAAGAATTCTGTTGATGATACAGATGAGTTTGCCTTTAAGTAAGTGGGAATATGCAGTGTTAGTAAGAAAGCAATGAGACAGAGAACACATGATAGGACTTCTGCTGCCATGCATAAAAAGAGCTTTACTGCAAGTAGCAGCACATGGGGTATATGGTGTGAGATCAGGTAAAAGGAGGAGCCCAAAGGACAAGACAAGAAGAAACTGAACTCACGACTGAAATATTTGAATTTTCAGTTAAGTGAAGACTGTTATTCTCATGCAAATTACGCTCTGTGATGCTGAAAGGACAGAGAAAGAGCATTCAGAGGAGTATAATGAAAGAAACAAATAGCTGTGAACAGATGGAGACACCCAAAGAGCTTCATATTCAGGGGCTGAAAAAGGTGAGACAGAAAGGGTAAATTGCAGGATGTGGAATTCTTGACTCCGTTATGCTTGTCTCCTCATTTCCTTCTAATTTCATGATTGGTAGAATTTTATTTGCATAAAAATAGGATGAGAATTCTGCATTGCCACATACAGAATGTGTGAAGAAAGGACTGTATGAATCTTGCAGTGACTCAGGAATCCTGCAGCTCTCCTTTCAGGAAAGTTTGATTCCTCTTCAGGGAATGCTACATATTTAAGGAATGCCACTAGACAGATCGTATCAGGGGGTTTATAAGCACTGGATGAGTCCAGTTCAGTCCCTTAAAAACAGCACTCTTAGTAGTGATATTGGTGCTTTTTCTAAAAAGAGAAGCTGCATGTAAGAGAAACTGAAATACTCTCAACATAGTGAAGGAGCATTATCTCCTGACCTTGGACAAATCCTCTCATTTAAAATGGAAAAGCAAAACAATGGAAGGTATTGGTAGGAATTCTGGATAAGGTCAGAATCCTTATCAGCAAAGAAATGCAGAGAAGGGATTTTTACAGGAAACAGCATTCACATAGTCAATGAATAAAAGTAGTGATAACTCAAGATGAAAGGATCTGCCCTTGGGGTGAGAGAATGCATGAATGGCCTCAGAGATTCCTTCCCCCTCTTTGCTATGATTTCATATTACAAAGCAGAACTGACAAAAAGAGTTAAAGTCAGGTCTGGGTTTCACGTTAGTAACTGAATTGGAGATCCTCCTGGCAACATGCCTCTTAATAATATGTTTTAAATGCTGTATTGATTAAAGCACACAGAGACTGTGATGGATACAGAGCACCACGCTTGGCTTTCTGACAGTGAGCATTTCCAAGTCAGATAAAAGCCATTCAGAGAAATAAAGACATATTTTAAGTAATCGGAAAGAGTCCTCAGAGGCATTACAACAAAGCTAGGAATTGAGGTACATACGGAAAAGGTGCACTTGGCTTAAAGTGCCCCCTGGTAGGCTGTAATATGATGTAAGTTAATGCTTTGGAAGAACACTTGAAAACAAAATTTTTGCTTGTCTCTCTCCCTGCTCTTCAAGAGACAAAACTGAGAGTGGAATCACCTGGAAACTCTCCTCCCATTTTGAAAGAGAACTAAAAAAGAAGTCTGAAGAACCCATTTTTAAGTCACACTGAAATAAACAACCTGACTTTTGAAAAATTTCTAATGGAAAACCAGAGCCTGTAACTCTCTTTATACCAATGGCTTGGTAGCTAGGGCTACCCTGTTAGAAACCCAGGCACCATTTTCTATTCCTTTATGTTTACTAAAACTGAAGAATCCCAAGCCCTTATCAGGCTATCAGTTATCAATACTGGCCCCATGGGTGAAGCCCCTTCATGAGGCAATAATGAGTTAGTCTGACTTTACAGCCTAAGTAACACTGGCCTTGACCATGGGTGACAAATCACCATGAAAGAGTCTTCAGGATAATTTCCTCACATTTCAAATGAATTTTCTAACCATGCACATTCTATCTCCTTTTTTCTGAAGATCATTGCAGGCAAAAGCACTGTGAATAACAGAACCTTCTCACAAAAGTTACTTCCAAGAAAAAAGAAATGCTATTACCAGAAAACTCTCATCAAAGGAATTTGTATGTAAAATATACATGGCTTCGGTAAGTTCTACATCTCCTTACTAAGATGCAAAGGAACTAAACATGGTTCTACCACTGAGTCCTGAAATCCAGAAAATGACAGATTTCTAAAGGAACTACACAATGATTGTGTGTTTTATACAATAATTCAAACTGTAAACAAGTTATTCAGAGTGTATCACCAGAGAAGAGGTCTTTGGACAACGGAGAAAGGTTTCAATATTGGTATGAGGTCATTTTACACATGGCAGGAGAAAATCACTTCAATTATGAGACTGAAAATTCTAGTAAACTTAATGGATTCTTATTATGCTGTAATCAAGAAGGAGTTGTATGTCTGTGCTGAAAAGAAAACAGTTATTTAAAGAGATTAAGTCCTGCAATTCCTAACAAACAAAACACCAGGCTTGGGTCAGGAAGGCATAGAGGACTAGTTCATAAGAACAGTTAATCTGTGGTTTCAGAAAACATAAGCCGTAACACCCTCTTGATGTTCTACCAAGTTTATGGTCTTCAGTAAAAAAGAGCTTAAGTCTCAAATTTGCAATGTGTCATAGTGAAAAGCAGAAGCAAAAAGACTGAGTCATAGAATCATCTGGGTTGGAAAAGATCTTTAAGATCATCATGTTTGGACATTAACCCTACTCTACCAAGTCCATCACTACATGACTGTATATAGGCACCTCCCAGTCTATTCTCACAATCACTCTGGGAGGAAAATGAGTATTATTCCTACTTCAGTTAGGGATCCAAGATCCATAGGAGATAGAAAGGTGTTTGTAAGATGTAGTTTGGTCTGCTTAGTCTTCCTACTCCATGCAGAAAGGCAGCCTACTAGGGAAATGAAGTTCACACGCTGAGGCAGTGCCCTCTGCAGCCCCTATTTTATCCAAGCTACCTAAAGAAGGATTTTGATTAGTCAAAATCAGGAAAAGTAAAGGACTGTTCTGCTAAGAGCTGACTCATGGCTGGAAGCCTGAGTGGGGCACCTACAGAAGCAAGGGTGGTGCTTTCACGCTGAAAATATTGTCAGAAAAAAAATGTGTTGTACCATATAAAACATAGATTTGAATAGAATTTTTACAGCACTCAACTAACTACAAGATAAACTATACCAGGTTAAGAAGACCTGAAGACATAGTTTGTGCCCTACTGTTTTACAGTAAGCACAAGGTGTTCTGCAACAAGGTGGATGGATGTAAACATACCTTACAGAAAATGGTAAAGCTCTGGTTTTAAATGCTTGGGTGAATATTCACTTTCCTTCCTAACCTACAGCATGTACGTGGTTTAATGTCCAGTCTATAGCACCCACAACAGAACCCTGGCAGATGGCAGAGCCTCACCAGGAGCCCTCCTGGAGTACAGTGATGACTGCTCTCCTTTCATTCTGCAATAGCAATGGCTCGGGGGTATGGAAGAAAACAGAAATGAACTGTATGAACAGCAATATTCAACATGCACTGATCAGAGAGAAGTCATTCGGTGCCATCTCTTTCATGAGTGTGCTCCTTATGCTGAATCCAAGTGGCTTTCCCTGAACAGGGGAGCTAAAGGACAACTTGAGCCCTCAGGGTCTTTCTGAATATTATGAAAAAACTTGGATGAAAATTCCTAGGATTCAGTGGATGTCTCTAAAGGAAGATTTTTTATAGATCATCAGAGAAGTCTAGTTTATTGTCTGCCCCACAAGATCTAGATAAAAATGCATCTCAGAGGAAGGATAAGAGTTTCATTATCTGCTTTTCTCTAAGATTTAGGCACAAGTCAGAGGACCAAACCATGACTGGGGCTCAGGCCCCTGTAAAAGTCAGGCTGAGCTACAAAGGTGGCCAGTCTTGATATAACAAAACAAGGGGTATGTCTGTAAAAAAACAAACAGTCGTGTCTGTTCTCCTAAAGCAACGTCCTGCAAGCTTGTTCTTAGCCTTGGCTGATATGAAGGGTTATAAAGATCATAGTTATTTTAATTAGCATGCAGCAAATGACAGGACCCCAGAAATTATCAGCTCAGGGATTAGAATTGAAAGGATCTTTCATCAGACTACTAAAATTACATGAAGTAATCAACTTTTTCTACTCTCCCTAGATTGTCTGCAGGAGAGTAAAAAAAAATTACAGTGCATTTTCAAAAGCCAGTGACAAAGCTTCCTGAGGAACCTTCGAGTGCTTTCTAAAACAGCTGTTTAGAAAGCATATGAAGACACACAGAATTTCATGGAATATCACTGCACTTTTGAAATTAAAAAAATCAACCCTGTAGATTTTCAGAGCATCAGGAATCAGTAGAAATAAAAAAGCAGAAAAGTCCCTAAGTAATAAGCCACCCAACTCATATATCACTTTCTAATTACATTTCTTTTTAGCTCTAGTTAGTGTTTTTCTAAGGAATCTGTTGTTCAAGCAGGACACGTCCATAATCTCAGCTCTTGGCTGATACCCTCTCATACAGGAGGTACTGAGGAGTTAAAAATCCAGAGTGCATAATACATTTTTTCATCACTCTAAACCTATTTCTAGAGCCCATGTTCATTCATCTGGGAACTTGCAGACCTGGAGTAAGAAGCTAGCTGCTAACCATAACCTTCTGTTTGCCTGGATACTTGTAAGCAGCGTAAGTTTATTTTCAGGTTGGATAATTACTTTTTAGAGTGAGTGGCTGGGCAGTCAGCATTTAGTCCCAGGGTTTTCAGTGATGTAGAGGCCCTTTGCACAGTTTTTTCCTGACTTCCTGTGAGACCATGAGTCTTATTGAAATTGCAGCTTAAAGTGTTAACAGAACCTTTAGAAAGCAAGGGGAACTGCCTCATAGCTTTTGTAAACTTAAACTAATTTAAACAATATGTCATTAAACAATAAATTGATATAGGTAATTTACCAGGTATGGAAATTAACTGAAAATTAGCAATCATAATCTAAAAATAAATACATTTATGCCCAGGTTTTCACAGGAGGGAGAATCTTTTACATCTGTATTACCAGCTAATACCAGAGCTGTATCACTGTGTCATTTTCTATGCAGTGCCTGTGTGCTGGCCCATGGTTAAGTGGCTGGTTTGTCATGGGTACTGAGATACAAGTGATATGGAAACTACAAATATTGTCATGTAGGTGACTTGACTACTGCAAGTATTACCCCAGCAATCAAGTGAATATTCTGGTCTCCTAGAGATGTTCCTTCAAGGTAAGCGTGGATGTTTAGAGCCAAAGCTTAGCTTGCCAGGGGCTAGCAGGTTAGTCTACAACACTCAGTGGTTTTAAAGAACAAAATAGCAACCATGAGGGAAGAATCTTGTCCTTCCAGAATCTCTTCTGTGTGTGAAGAATCCCCACCCACCTCAACAATGATCACCATGTTAAAACCCAGTGGAAATAATAGTATGTGGTGAGTAGGACATCAGAATGGAAAATATAGAGTAATAAGCCACCTGAAAACCTCCAAACCACTGGAATCATTCAGCAGTCTGTGCTACCCTTTGCTCTTTACCACAATGTCTGGCAGAAGTCCAGACACACTACCCTTCCTATTCCCAGAAAGTCATTCTCACTAATGGCCATAAACATAACATGAGGAATACAAGCACAAGGGTGTGCAATGGGTTAACTGAGAGCAGAAATTAAAGAATGATCTTCAATGCACCTCCTCAACCCTTCCACTCTCAGGCTCCAACAATACAGAGCAACAAGCCATGTTTCAGTCTTGAAAGAAGAACATATGGAAGCCCACTAGTCACCAGGGAAATATCTTTCAGTGGTTATTAACATAGCTGCACAAAGGAAATAAATGAATATCCAGTCATAATATTTACATTTCCATCAAAAGTACTGCAAATTTTAAGCAGGCAAATACAGTTGTTCATTTCACACCACATATGTAATAGAACATTGTTTTCTATCATCATCATCATCCACTGTAAAGTCAATAGTCAGGTCTGCAACAGGAGATTTTTTCAGGGATCCTACAGCAACACATACACACAAACACACAAATCACATGTAAGAAGTAGCTTGCATAAGGTAAGTAAGGTTAATGGCAAAAGCTTCTTTCTATGCAGAAGAAATTGAACATTAAAGCTGCAGTATTAGAAAAAATTAAAAGTTTAAAAACAAGAAATGAAGTCGTACAACAGATGAGAACTTAACAAAATCGGTGACCTTTCCACGCGGATGAATTCAGGTTAAAAAAAAAAATCAAATCAAAACAAAACCAAAGGGACCAAATGAGACCAAAAGAGAACCTCCCCCCCACACACATACAGACAAAAGGGAGAGCACAACAAAGGAAGTGGAAGAAAAGTGTTACCCATAAGTAGCCGCCGTTTCACCCGCTTGTCCACATCAGCTACTGACGTGGCATTGTACTCAGAACTCTCAATTGCAGCCTCATCCTTCTCTAAAACACAAGTAAGGGACAAACATGGAGCAGTTGGTTAATCACAAGCCCAATTTTCCGCTGCCTAAGACAGTTTCTTGGCATGGCACAGCCAAAGCCAAGAAGCAAGGCATGAAAGCACTAAATCCCCGTTAGAGAGTTAATTCCCTTTGAGACCCCAGGGAAAAATGGAAGGGTGTTCAGGGAAACAGGAAGAGAAAGGGAGAGAAGGAAGAATGGTCAACTCCGAAGGAATGAACCACATACAGGAAACTGGATTCACACAGCTAAAATGAGTGCCCCAGAGAGGTGTTAATGATGACAATTAAATTTCAGGGGTGCTAGTTAAACTACCAAAGACAAAGTGTCAAGAGATTCAGGCTAATGGTGGCACCAGGATCCGCTGGTGGCAGGCAGAAGAGAGAGACAGAGAGAGCAGAGGAGTCCGGTGATGGGTGGGCACTGAGGCCCCAGAGTTTCAAACACAGGTAGGTTGTGAGGAGAGACCAAACAACAGCATGCAACATAAAAAACAACACAAAAAATCAACAACAAACCAAACAAACACCAAAAAAAGATCAATTTGGGCAGTGCTGGTTGCCTGCTTGTCTATGAAACACTACGAGCTAAACATTCAATGCTAGGAAAGGTGTTGCAAAAACAGGGGTTAGTAATTTTATAAGCATGCAGTAAGCAAGGTGATGGCAGCAAAAGTCATTTCACAAGGTAGTCTTTGATATTCTACACATAGGAGTTTCATACAGCATTATGAGGACTTTAGTTTTGTTATGCATGATTAGAAATACACAGAAACAGTGACAAGTCTGAGAAGAGATAATGAGTAATAAAATAATGAGAAATAAAAATAAAGATTTCTCATACAGGAGAGCAATGGAGAAGCAGCAGCTGGGTAAATAAAATGATTTACACAGAGAGAGAAATGCTGATTAGGAAAACAAAAAACAAAATGCAAGTGGGGACTTTGACATGCAGCAAACAAAAAAAAAGCATAAGTCAAGTAAACAAAGACAAAATATGTTATACAAAGGGTCAACAAGTGTTTATCTGGCATTGCAGAAGTTTGCATTCTTGCAGTGATTCCTGGAATATATACACCACTGAAGACAGCAAACACTGGAATCACTGAAGTGAGGAGGAGGAGGCTGGCAGGTTTTGGTTGTGCTAACACTACATGGTAGAGTGGTACCAAGAAGTTGTTTTGTTTTCATTTTAACAAGTTCTAGATGGGATCAGGCTGCAATAGAGGCTTTTATTTGAGTTTTTGTTTTATTTTGCTCTGTAAATAATTAATGAACGTCAGTTATCAGACAAGACAGGCAATCAGGAACCATCACCAGAAAGCAGCAGGAATAAAAATGTAAAAAAAATAAATAAACAAAATGAAAAGTATTCTAAGAGAAGGAACTACTTAGAGGGAAGAAAATTAGCACAGGCAGTAATATGTGACTTACATCACAAGACCACGGAATGTAACATGGAGTTGAATGTATTACATTACAAAAATGGGGAAAAAACCCCAAAGTAAAAAACAGGTGCAGTGTACACAGCTTTAAAAATCATTTTTACATGCTGGACAAAACAAAATATCAATCCAAGGATATCAGGGAATGCTAATAAAGCAAAGATCAATCATCCACTCAATAAAACCCGCTCCCAAGGTCCTTTGCTCTCGCAGATCCTCTGCATTTGGAGCAGCCCCAGGCTTCAGGGAGGGTTATTTAGCCAGAAGGACTGTAGCACAGAGGCCTCAGGGTTAATCTGCAGAATCACCCTCACCCCACCACACACTTGGTGCAATCAAACCCAGCAGCAGTGACTGGGGCTCTGAAGTCACTGGTTTACTGAGCCACAGATCAGACCAAGGGATCACTAAAGATAACTGCCAGATTTAACATGGGTTTCAAGTGCTCTGTCTTGCATTATTTAGGAAGGAGAGAAAAGTTGATAACTATCTGTCCGTGCTTTTTTAACCTCAGGAAATTACTAGGAATTGGTAAGAATTTGAAATTACACAACAAAAAAAAGGCAACATGACCACAGCGCTGATGCAAACCATTATGGACTTCAAGTTCAGATCTGTGAGTAAGGATTTACAAATTTTAACATGCAGTACACAAAAATAGTCTTTGTATTTTAAGGGGAAAAAAAAAAGCAGCATAATGGAAATAAATGGTGTTAAGCAAATATATTTTATAACCATAAATGTTTGCATAGCTTTTCCCAAGATGCTCCATGTCTTGAATGGCTTTTTGCTACTGATATTCTGAGTAAAAGCTTATTTACAACAAGTGCTGTGATTTTTAGAATCATAAAATATCCAACAGGGAAGAAGGCACATCAGGATGGTTAATTTTTCCCTGATAACAGCTTAGAAAAGAGGATCATTTTTCTCACCTTGCTTACACAAGGAAGTCTTGACT
The DNA here is from genome assembly GCA_024611195.1 of Ceyx melanurus. Classification (NCBI taxonomy): domain Eukaryota; kingdom Metazoa; phylum Chordata; class Aves; order Coraciiformes; family Alcedinidae; genus Ceyx; species Ceyx melanurus. The sequence goes on along the minus strand of JANHGL010010842.1, from coordinate 26,458 downwards.
CACAATCGTGAACGGAAGAACAGAACTTTCATTCATAATTACAAATGTTCTACACCTTTGTAGCTGAAAAATCATACAGTTCTGAGAATAAATAAAAGTTCCAAAGGAGTACCAAAGGGATACTTCATTAACAAACACTTTGAGAAACACACAGAAATGCTTCTCTCTCTGTACAGCATGGCCAGGCACTGCTGTTCCACACTCCTCCCAGCAATGGTGCCGAATGCCCATGGGACACAAACACACACACACGCACGCACGCACACACACACACACACACACACACACGTGCACAGAGATATTCTATGAGGAATATGACATAAAATGTGCTGCAGAGAAGTACTCACCGATGCAGGTTCGGCCATCTGAATGCAGGGCATACTTCTGATGACAGCCACACACAGGCCCAGTATCTGTGTCATCACAGGTGTGCTGGCAGCCTCCATTCCCATAGTTACAGGTTACTAGTTAAGCCCCAAATGAATGTGTATATATGTATATATAAATAAAATGACAATGAAACCAATTAGTCTCGAGGGTCTTTCAGAACACAGAAGAGCAGTAACATACCAAGACATAAGATGACATACAATTTGCATTTACAGATATTTACATTTCTTATTCTTTCTGCCCACCCCCTCTTAGCCACATGCCTGTCTCATGCTCTACCCCTCAGTCCATGCAGTGAAGAAAAAAGAGAGAGGAAAAGAAACATGTGTTACTTTCCCCCCAGTCTATTTGTATTCATAATTTTACTATAAGTGGTTAGCCAATTCCATCTCTTCCTAAAAGCTACATGCTTCACATCTGTGATGTATATGGCACTCCACTAATACATATGTATATTTTCAAGTCTATAGAGAGCGTTTCTCTTTTCCTTCCCCTCCATTTTCTACATGGAAGAAGCAGAAACCAATCAGCAAGAGCCATCTAAGTCTTGAAATCTATTGTTTCAAGTGTTGCTCCTCCTAGAGTAGAAGAATGTTTTAAAACTAAAACAGGTAACTTTTTTTTTTTTTCCCCACTTCTCTGAAACAAAAAATCCATGGTTATGGCCTTGCAGTGCACTGGCCTCAACTAGGAAGAAAACACTGGAGATGCCACTTTCACTTCCAAGCAGACAGTGCAAAATGGCTTTTGGCAATTAAAATGTCCCCTGGTGAATAAAATATTAAACATATTTTAAAAATATCAAAGTAAACATTTCTCATGCCAGGTAGAGATTTGAAGTTTAAATGAATAGATCAATTTCAGATGATGGATTTAATTGCATATTATTTAGACAAAGGACTCTTTAAATATTAAGCTGGCTACTGTCATCAAAAATGCCTCTAATTTGCCTCTGTTCCATATAACACTTTGCAGTCACATATCTTGATGATGAATAAGACAATTCTGATCTGACTGAATTCTGAACTCCATTTATATACAGGTAGTTTGGACTAAGTTCTTTATTGGCATCTACATATATCAGAAGGAACTTCTTCACATTGCTCTTGGCAGAATTTTCCTTCTAGATAAGGAAGTTTATACAAGAGCCAGGGTAGTAAATTGCAATGTAAAACCAAGGAAATGGTTAACAGTTTAAAATCATGTCTCTAAATCTAAACTAAGGTTCTGTCTAACCCAACAGGTCTAAGTTCTTACCGTTTCCCACTGCCCTAGTGACTCTGCTACCTTCTTCAAATGGAGTACACTGGGATTCTCACTCACAGTAAGTAGAACAGAAATATCCCATTTCTGGTGATTGTCCCAGTGCTGAACAATCACGCCACAATCAGTGAGCACTTAAGTATTTCACTTAAAATGGAACAATTCTAAGAAAAGCAATGGAGGGAGACCTACCACAGCACACCCAACAGAAGTCCCATTAAAGTCTGGCACCATAGAAACTGTAGGTTTACACCTGCAGTCCCTGAAGCCTAGCAAAGATCATGACAGGTACTGTCCACCCCCCAAGACAGTACAGGCCAGAGACCCCTCTGGATGCAAGCACCCCTGTCCTTCCCACTGCAGACTTCGGATAGAATCCTTGTGTTGCTCAGAGGTAGCGAGGGAACAGACTCCTAGTGCTAAGTGGTAAGAAGATCCCTGAGAAGAGGGCTTGGCTGGATCCCCATCTCTCCTCCAGGAATACTGCTGGTCTGTACAACTGGTCAGATGGGGAGAGTCTGATCCACATTCCCTTATGGGAGCTTGGCAGTTTAGGTACTAGGCTAGAAAATGGGAGTTCTGGGTTTAGTCCCACCAGACACAGAGGAGGGAATTGAACTTGCATGTCTCAGGACATAAGAATTTTAAAATTCCAAGAAATTGCATTAAAAAAACTTCCTAAGCAACAACTACCAATAGGCATTCCTTCTCGTCCAGTTTTGTATTTTAGCTATTGTTTTCTTTTTCTTTTTGTGAAAAAATACATGAAGAAAAATAGCAAAACATTCCCATTTGCATCAAATGGCAGCAACACTTCATTTCCTTAATTACATACCAATGCTTTAGCTTGTCTTTTTGATGCAAAACAAATAAAAATTTTGCATTGATTCTCCATTCTTAAACCTCCCACCTTCTCAATGCACTCATACTGAACAAACTTATTTTTTTTCCCCTCAACTCTATGCATGCCCTTATTCACCACTCTTCTTTTTGCCCATTCTTTGATTTATGTTTTTTTGGGTTAAACTTTTTCTTGGGGCTCTCTCTCTCTCTCTCTCTCTGACACGTTCTGTGTGCAACAACAACTTCTTAGTTACTGTGGAGGTAGATGAAATAGTGGTTTGCAGCCTAGCTGAAAGCTAGAGGAACAGACAGAGGTTGTTTGAATCATCTGGCTGAAGTCTGGCTGCAAACATGAGCTCTCTATCGGTGTCTAGGCTTAGAATCAAGGAGAGGCACCAAGTGGTAGAGAAGGCAGCTGCCTGTAGTATCCACAGTACTGGGAGCAGACAGGCCAAGTTAATCCAGGATAAGGTCATTTCCATCTACTTATTCTCTTTTCCTTCTTGACCCCTTGGACTACGTGGAGGCTCAAAGTTCCTATCACTGTTGGACTACAGTGCCACCACAACTCAACTCACAGGTGTTGTTTATGCCAGACCTTTAAATACATTTCTAGCCAACAATATTTTTATTGAGGATTTTAAAGTACAATCAGCAACAAAGTGTGTATTTTAAACAACTTGACTGCAGTTGTTATTTTTGGCACTCCTTGCTGAAAGCCTCTGCTGGCAGAGGTGAAAATATCTTAACGTGGTTTCTCTGATCCATATCATATGGGGCACTTTTCCTTACTATATTTGCCCGTGAAAAACTGCACTAGACTGATGGGGTTTGAATTAAATCCTGCAGAATCACACACTTCTGTAGTTTTCCTGTATCCTAAAGTTACTGGTTCCTGTACTACCCAGTCAATGAACACAGATGTAGGTAAGTCACTTTTCCCCTCTTTTACAGATACTAGTAAATCATGCTTTTGAAAGATTTTAATTTCTGTCTGGACAGCAATTTATTTATTTTAGCAACTTGAGCCAGAATTCTGGAGTTTGACAGCACTGCAGGTGAAACTGGTACAAAATCCAGTTGTAAAACATGTCGTTTCAATTTTATTTCCAGCCTTAATTATGTGGTGGTGACACATTAAGAAGTTTCTCTTGTTTAGAGGAATAAAACCAGAATTATTTCAAAGCCAAGGGACATCCAGATCTACTCAATTTTTGTCAGAAAGCATTATAGCAAAATTAATGAGAAATCTCAGTGTTCTTTTAAAAATTAATTCTGATAGATTTGGACTCTGCAGCTATGCACAAGACTGCTCATTCAGAGACTTTGATATTAAAAAGGCAAACAAAAATGAGGCAATGTGGTAATTTCTGGACACAGATCGCCTTCAAATACTGTAAATCATATTACAATAAAAGGGATGGGAAATCCTAATTTTTCTCTTTTCTTTAACCAAGGGTGTTAGAACTCAGATGCACTTATCCCCACATTGACACTGCTTCAGCATTCATTTTAGGTGCAATCAAAATGCTGGGGTTTTCCCCTTGGTGGGAGAAATAGCCTGTACAAGTGGCTAAAACCAGCATCTCATAGAGAAGGCTTTGCTCATATTATTATTTTATATATATATTTATATAATTAAATATATTATCTACAAATACAAGTAGAAACAGCACACAGGCCCTACAAAGACAGATATTAACTGGTCAAGTTCCTAGTCTGTTGTCCCAAGACTGTGAGTGAACAGCTATGGGGCACCCTGAGCCCAACTCCTGACACTGGTGCTTTGTAAGTGTCTTTAAACAAGATGAATACTCTGCTGACTATAATGTTGAGGATCTTGAACTGGCCAGCCACCTTTCAGGGCCTGCAGGCTGGTGGGATATCCTCCCTTAACTGTCCCTCTCCTTCTGCTGTCAGCAATAGCATCTCTTCAGTTTGGCTGGACTGAGCTAAACAAGTGGGTCAGTGCTTACATCTGTATAAATACATATGGACTAGTCTGGAAAATACATTTTGATGATGAAAGACAAGAAATAACTGCCTGGAAGAGGAGTGATGTCTTAAGAACAAAAGGGATTTTAATGTTACTTATTCCACTAAATAGTAATATTGATGTTCCATGCTAAAACCCACAGAAGATAGAAAATACCAGAATTTCAGCCTCACTCTACAGGCAAAAATCCTGCTTTTCTGAACTTTCATATGATCTTCTTTCTAGTCTCTTCCATCTGACATGACCATGACAAGGAGTATTTGAAAACATAGCCAAATATGAAATCTAGCATTTAGTACCACTAAGCCAAAAAATTACCAAAACCAACCATGTCCTGATCCTGTCCCTATGTGGAATGAAACATATACTATGGCTCAGATGCCTGAGGTTGGGGTTTTTTTTTTGTGTAGCATGGCTTTCTGTGACAAGTTTGAACCAGCACATTGTAATTCCAGATGAATAAAAAACTGAACTGTTTTTTAACTAAATTATCCATTCAACATTTATTTATTTATTATTTATATAGATGTATAAATATATGGGCATCTCTATGTGATAAAGCTTTGCATGCCACATTACTTGCATTATATATTCTAGTGTGGCCTCACATTTTTAACATTCTGAAAATCTCTGCAGTGACAGCAAATAGCTGCATGCGAACATGATCTGCAGCAGCCAAAAAGCTACCACTTGACTAGGTGGGACAGCATTTTATTGTAAACACACAGCACAGGATTACTTAGCACCAGTCCTCCTGCTCACTTAAACCACTACTATGGGGGGGGGGGGGGGGGGGGGGAGAAAACAGCGGCGCGTCTGGTATGACAGCTTTTTTATTTCAACTTTACACCCA
>JANHGL010010842.1:0-21103 GCA_024611195.1 Ceyx melanurus | reverse complement strand
GGGGGGGGGAGGTAGAAATAGCTGCAGCTGAGGTTATCCAGCATTTTTCATTCCAATATTCAGCTATCACTTCTTTGTAACTCTACCAGAATAGTTTCTTTTAAGCTGCGGTCTGCAGGTATGCTTATATGCTTTAGGTTTTTACTTTTTCAAGTTCCAGTTAAACTAATCAAGATAATATTGAGACTTTTTTTTATTGTGTAGCATTGAGATGTCTTGTTTTTTGAAATTCAAAAATTTTCAATTCAAAAATTTGGAATGCAGTTGTGCTCCGGAGCAGAGCCATGAAATCTGTCATAGATATAGATACTCAAACAGAAGGCAATTTCCCATGTTTTTGCCACTGTACTCTCACTCTCAATCACTATTGCTAGGTTTCTTCTTTCTGCTGCCAGCAGGTATCTACGGAAATCACTGACAAAGCACAGTCTTCTTCTAATGGATTTTGGCTTGTGTACACTGAAGTTTACTACTTTGGATCTCAAGGATGCAGCTCTTCTGACAAATTCTATATGGATCTTTATGATTCTGCTTGGTGTTATTTCTAGGTAACCTCTTGAGGTCCCTTCCAGCCTGTTCAAAATTTACACCAAGAAACCATTAAAGCTGTGATATCAAGACTCAAAATCTACAAAATACCAGATTTCTGGTACACAGACTTATTCTATCATGACAATCATCCTTAATGACAAATGCAGAAAACACTCCTGCCTTACTCAGTGCACAGTGGAGCTGGGGAAAGCCAGGTCTGGCAAAACAGCTGGAGAATCTTGACTCATTTGCTGCAGAATGAGTAGTAAATCAGAAAGGGACTGTCAAAAAAAGGATGGACTTGTTCAGACAGTGAGTAGAGCCCTCAAAAATTCTAATCTGCCCCTGCCATGGAACTCCTGCTTAGGGCTTGGAAATCACTTGAATCACATCTATTACAAGTTCCTAATATTTTATTCTTCTCTCCATGGCATTTGTAACTGCAGCTGGAGTTACTGGATGCTCAGCTTTGATCATACTGAAGTGCTATAAATGCTGAGGTGGGTTCTGGATGTTTCTTGTTAATCACCTATCACTTCTAAATGATTTTGACATGACCATTTTTGTATTAATTTCCCATTTGTAAGATGGTCAAAACAGCATTTTCTAACTTGACAAGAATATTTTGAAATTACAATACCATTTACTATTACAGTAATGGGTATGAACCATGAGGAAGGGAAAAACGTTATGTTCACAATAGGGTTTAAATACTGTGCAGTAGGAGTTACACTGAATTACAGAGAGGAGGCTGTTGAGCAAAACCCTGTTTAATGACACTGCCCATCATGTACCCTGAATGAAGCAAGAGAGCAACACTGACTGCCTTAGTAGCATGTGGTGATATGATCAAGTGCTGTATAATCATGTAATTAGGATATAATAACAATCTTGCAATGCACGCAAAAAAAAAGGGACCTTCCCTCCCATTTTTTTATTCTTTCTAGATTATAACTTTTTTTGTTGTTAATTTGTTTTGTTTTGTTTTTTTCTTTTGAGGAACACATACCTAATTACTAGTGGACTTGGCCCAACACATCTGAAAACCTCTTCCAGTATTGCAAACTGGTTGATAAAAATTCACTTAGTGAGGTAATGGTTCTCTGCCACTTGTTCACATGAAAAAAGCAGAGAAGCAGGCTCTAACAAATCCTGAAAGGCATTTTCCTGGAGGAACAATGATAAATCAGAATAACTGAGAGGGATACAGGGATATACTAGGGGCATATCAGACCCTACCAGTTCCTGGCATACAGGGTTGCAGACACAGTCCAGACCAGCAAAGGACAACTGTCTCTTTTTCAGCTCTTGAACATAGCTGTACTCAGTACTTGCAGAGCTACAGCTCAAGTTTCAAGCCAGTTCCACTGAAACAGTTAGCTGTGAAAAAGTGGTTTTTCTGAAGTAAAGATTTGGTTTCAGAGCTAGACCTTTATAAACAGCCTGCTGGAATCTCATGGTTATTGTCCCAGGCTGTCTGGCTATGGCTTTACACTTCTTTGCATTTGGAAGAGCTAGAAGCAGAGTTATTTTAGGTTAGACTGGAGGATATTTTCAGAATGCACTGTGAGTTTAGGGATTGGTGTTCTCTGCAATAAACTCTGCAGCCTTGAAAAACTCAGTGTCCTTAGTGAGATGTTTGCCAGCAAAAGTTCATTGTACTTACAACTACAAATTGAACATCATAGGGCTCATATGAATAAATTAAAGTTTGTCACTCTATTAAACCTTGAGGCATTTAGAAATACTGTTTGAGAAAGGGCTCTAATGCTCCTGTCACCATCTTACTATAAAAAACAACAATGTAATTCCTAAGGAATGTATAAATTTTGGAAACAAAATAATAAACACCACAAATAAACATCCTTTCCCACTTTACCAATGTAGCTGATGTTGCACTGCAATTAACAGCATGTGTTTTCACTTCCAATAAGCACTGAAAATTAAAACTACTATCAATCAACATTCCTCTGTGCTTTTGCCTTTGGCCCTGTGTAGTCTCTTAATACTGAGGCTCCACAATATCCTGTGATACTTCTTGATGATATTTCAAGGTGATTCTTTTGACTTTGAACTTGGGAACTAGTATCATCTGTGCTCACAGTGGACATCTCAGGAAGAAAAAAAACTGAAATGGAAGAAAGGCTTTCACAAAAATACTGGCCTGATGCAAAGCACAAAACCTGGTTTAGATTGTTTATTGCTCTTCCTTTTTTTTTTTTTTTTTTTTGCCTCTCACAAAGCTACGATGTAGGAAGCCAAGCTATGGGAATCAGAACTAACACCCACTAAAGCTATAAGAAACAATCCCATGCAATTTGGAGGCTTTCAGATGATGGTGCTGGGTTACAGAGGGTTAATTATTTTACCCTGTACAGAACAATCTTCAATTTTAGGGGATAATGAGTATATATATCTTCAGCATCCCAGCTTTAAGAATACATCACATTACATTCTGTAGTTTAATCCCTTTTATCCATCCCCAGGTACATCTTCCACAGTAAAAACCACATCACTAAAAGTACAAAACACTTGGCCAAAACAAAGTTGATTTCTTGACTTCTGGAAGCTAAAAACAATGAAGAAAATAAGACATTTGGGGGCATTTGAAATTTAATCTTCATCTACCTACATTTGCAGTCCTTCTGGTTTTTGGCAAGTTCAAAGCCAGGCCTACATTCACAGGCAACCCCACCTTTGGGCGTCTCCCGGCAGATGTGTGCACACCCATGATCTTTGTTCATACAGTTCATACCCTCTGTAAAAGAAAGAATATAAAAAAGGAAAATATCAGTATTGCAATAAGACTGCAAAATAGTTACCACATCCAGTCCTCTAGTAATTTTAATGGTAATTTTTATGTTGCATCTGGCCTGTGTTCCATGAGGCAGAAGAAAATGGCTGTAAAGGGGTATACAATCAACAGAGTAGTGGAATAAAGGACAAACCTCCTCTGGGGCAAATAAAACAAGGGCTGCTGTGGAATACAGGGTATCTCTGCTGCATGTAGAAACCCAGGACTTGAGACTCTCCTACTCCATAGCCATATTCTAATATTTCATTAAAATAAGAGCTTTAAAGGATACTTCAGGAAGTTGCCTATCCCACTGGTGATCATAGAACCATAGAATTGTCAGGGTTGGAAGGGACCTTAAAGCTTATCCAGTTCCAACCCCCCTGCCAAGGGCAGGGACACCTCCCACTAGAGCAGGTTGCTCAGAGCCCCATCCAGCCTGATCTTCCAAACTTCCATGGGGCTTCCCCCAACTCTCTGGGCAGCCTGTGCCAGTGTCTTACACCCTCATAGGGAAGAAATTCTTCCTCATGTCTGATCTGAATCCACCCATCTCTAGTTTTAATCCATTCCCTCCAGTCCCATCACTACCTAACAGCCTAAAAAGCCCCTCCCCAGCTTTCCTGGAGCCCTCATGGCCCTTCTCTGGACACGTTCCAGCACCTTCAGATCTTTCCTGTACTCCAGCACTGGATGCAGCTACAGGGGGGTCTCACCAGAGTGGAGCAGAGGGGGAGAATCCCCTCCCTTGACCTGCTGGCCACACTGAATCAAAGCTGAATAACTGAGCACACTGTTATTTGTTGTGTAAAATTAATGGTTGTTATTGTCTGATGCTTTTTGCTTTTGCTTTTTTTTTTTTGCTTGTTAAAGTGCCTTATATTTTCTAACACAAAAAAATATACCAGAGATTATATCTGATTATATTTTACTTGGATCTGTTTTTTTTGCTATGGATTCTACATCTCAATTATCTGTGTCACCCATCATGAGCACAGCCACTTCCAATAAACCCACTATCTCTTTTCTCTTTGACTATACTAAACAAAATAAAACAGATGCTCAGGCATTCAAGTGTCACAGGTGGATTCCTGTTAATGTTTATGCCAGGGAGCAGTATCAAACAGCTTTCTCATAATCATCACAGGGCCAATTTTAGCTTTCTAAACCATGTAAGTGGTTTGGATACTGAATGCACCTTATGCTCTTAGAGCCTTTCATTAACAAGTTAATTCAAATCCCACAGATTCACAGAAATCTTGAACTCAGGCCTTATGGGTCAGCATCCAGCATTCCTTCTGTGAATGAAAGCTGGCTAGATTTGCATTACAAAACCTTCCCAGACTTCCCCTTGGATATCTGACCTGGAAAGGAGAGACAAATTATCTCAAGACTACTCCATTAAAAGAACTCGCAGCGCAACTCAGCTTCCTACCTTGAAAACAGCATGTATGCCCAAACCCTTGGTGGGTGCAACACCAGCGTGGGCTCAGCAGCTCAGCTGTCACTTTGAAGCATGGCTACTCCTACCTATTCTAGGCTAATTTCACAAAGCAACTCCAGTGTAAGGTGTTCAAGCTGAACCTACAGTGACAACATGCTGGAAAGGGTTGTTGCACAGTTTTTGCTTCCAAAGGTGGAAGTGATCACTGCTCTCCCTTTCCATTCTCCCAGAAAGCACAAAAACACACCTGCCACCTCTGGCTGCCTTTAGCCTGGTCTCACACTATCAAACACTTGAAACCAAGAGGCAAGGCTTTTTGAAGAATCTGAGCGAAAGTTTCTCTGCATACAAAACAGGTTTCCAAATTAGCACATAAGACAGCTGATAAAAACTTTGTACAAAACTCTGAGGAGGCAATGCTATGGAATGGCAGTCAGAGATGCCCTCTGATCGACAGCTCTGGGAGTTACTTGCACTGCCTGACTTAGTGAAATGATTATATTAGCAGAGCACCAGTATGAGTGGGTATTTTTATTCATCTGTCCTGCAAAAAAAAAAATCAAGATATTAAATGCCACTGCCTATGAAAACCAACATTATAGACAAGATAAATTTTTCTCTTCTAAATGTCCCTCTGTGTTGGCCTTGATGAGTCTAAAAACTTGCCAAAGCACAAAATCAGTTATTCTCTGTAAACTGAATCCTGGACAACAAATGTAATAACAATATACTACACTACACCACCTTATACTTCAAAGTGAGGCATGAGTGTTGTGTTTGGCTGAACAGATCCAAGAAACCTGGGAACAGCCTTATTGAATGTTTTGAGGCATTTTATAATCTCTTTCTCTCCACTTCTCCCAACAAAGGACTGCAGACACAATGTGTTTGACAAACTGCATTCCTGCACACTGCACTATGTTCAGAAAGGGATCTGGGAAAGATAACACATGCCTGATTGAGTCACTGCTGAGGCAATGAGAAGAGAGGAATTAGACAGATGAAAGCAGATATTTAATGGCCCAGAAGCATAATGAAGCAAGTGATTTTCAGTGTTTACTTACAGATACTGAATATCTGCCACTGCTAAAATCACTTGGGAAGACAGAAATTGTGCAGTGCTAAAAATAGCAGGAGACACTGAAGATCAGAATTATTACAATTTACAGCAAAAGTAGAAGACAAAGCAGAATTTTGTGCTGGTGTTTGTGTGGAAGACAACAATATTTCAGTTAATCATTTCAGTACTGGATTCATCAGGTAGTTGTGCAAAAACTATTTCAGATCCATGAAAGCTGGAGAAGAACACCATAGCAATCTCCTAAACATGAAAACCATTATTTCTGAAAATGCAAGTTTTTCTGGTGAAATGAAAGACCATTATTTTTCAGTCAAGAACAAGAACTCATCCACAACAACACTTCTCATTTATATTTTAGTATTTTTCAAATTCCCTAAGAACTACGTTACATAAAAGTCCTAAAAAAATTTTTTTTAGGTCTAAAAAATGCACCCAATAAATTATTTTGGCCCTTTCAATAATGTCTTCTAAACCAAATTTGTGTTACTTTGCAAAGATTTAACCATTCCCAATTTTAATTTTTCAGCAAGTGTAGTATTTGACCAAATTTCTTCTGTACCAAGCTACATACACAAATGATTTATGAATCATAGTTGATTTATTTCCTGCGCAAGTTGGGCCTGCTTTCTCAATACGCCACACTAGACCTTTCCCAAAGCAGGACAGAATTATGCCCACAGCAGTTTTACTTCAGTATGTTGCACATCCTGGGCAAAATAACAGATCTTCCACCTCGACCTCAACCAGAAAGTATTTGCAGAACTACTTACTTTACTACACAGCCTCGTGCCCCCACTCTCTCTCCCATCACGTGCACAAGTGCATCACTCTGCTTTTAAACACAAGTTGTTCCTAAGCTGCTTCTCCTGATTTTGACTGTGTGTTGAGCTTCTAGAACAGATGTAACTATGTGAAAAACCAGTTTCCAAATAGAGGGAAAGACTGTTGATAAAAGCATCCTGTACACAAAAAAAAACCCTTATTGCATTGTTACAACATTAAAACATCTAGTGTTGAAAGGTTCTAGGTTTTTCATGTTAACTGTTAATAAAAGTGGCATCTTAATTCCAAATGCTGCTATTCAAGGTAATCTCTAAAGCCTAGCAAAAAATTGGGTGCACGTTCTCTTTGGGAGTGCAAGCAGGCAGTCAAACTTTTCAAACACAAACACATTCTCAGTAAATTCACCTTACAGAAAGACAGCAAAACAGAATCCAATGTAAAATATAAAAAGGAAGAGAAATGTCATTTTAAAAAGAAAAGACTAATCTAATTAAACTAAATTATCTTTCAGCATTGTAGATATGACTTGAGAAATTGTCTCCTGTTGCATTCCTGGATTTTTCCTGACATTCAGTCACAAAAGATTTTTCATAGCAGAGTGGCAGACGTTGTTACAGGCCAGGAGAGAGTTTGGGCTGAGTCTGCTACATTAATCCAGTCTGCCATCTAGTTATCACAAATCTCTTAATAGTGCTGTTCTGCAAAATGTTCGGTCGGATACAATCACCTCTCCATTGTATTATGCTCTAAAAATGTTTTCAGCTCAATGGCTCAGAAAGTGCTTAAATCAGGCTGACTGTGACAACTAATGTACTTATCAGCCTTTAGTTTTCATTAAACACTGCCTGCTCTCATCTTCATTAAGACTTCCAGCCATTATTTTACGCTGTGGGTCATCATATATGATCACATTATCTTCTGTGTTGTAACAATTTCACCTCCTCTCTATGTATTACTTTTTATAACTTCTAAATAAACTTGCTGATTCCAAACACAGCCTGAAAAAAGACTACTTCAAACTGCATCATATCATAAAGGGATAACTTTTAGAATATTGTGGTTGAATGTGGAAAGAAAATACAAGAAATCTTGAACTTAACCCATTATACACACTGACGTGGACAGGAGCATGTGTATCGCTTATACTCAGTCCTCAGAGCTACCTCCTTTGATTCTCTTTATTTTTTGTTACAAGCTAATTTTAGCACCAGGTACACAGTGAAATATTATGTATACAAACTTATTTAACAACCAAAAACAGAATCTTAAAAAAAACTTATTTAAAATGTTGTAGACGTGATTTATGAAAAACATACATTGCACATGATTTGTATTATTCTGTTCCACTAAGTTCCAGAACAGTAAAAGACATTAAATGTAAGTAGTATGCAAGCCATTGAATTGCTGGACTCGGATAAGCCCCAGTGTTTAATTATTTATGAACTGGTTTACACACTTTTTATGAACATACTCTGCATGTAAAGTAAAGCATAAATCTCTGTAGCACAAACAACAAGCAGTTATTGTGGGCAGTTTCTCTCCAGCAGTTTTAGCTGTAGGGGATAATTACTTCTGCTTGGGCAGGTGATCCACGTTCTACCAAACTGCTACTTGTGATATTCAGGACTTTGGAGACTTTTTTTAAAGAAGAAATGGTAGATTTAAGGAATGGTAAATTTCAACTGTATCAGGACCAGTTGATACAGTTCAACTGCATCAGTATGCATTATGTATCATGGCAAAATATCATGCTATCAAATAGTCTTTTATGATAAGAACTATAAAGTATGAAACAGATTGCAGCATTAAATACCATGTCTTTAGAACACTTGCCTGTCACGTACAGTCTTTCTCTCAATGCTTGGTGCTATAAAGAGGGAAATGATTCTTCAGCAGCAGCAGGGACAGGGAGGAATACAATAGGAAACAAGCATTATAATTTTAGTTGTTTACTAAACTATTAACATAGTGGATTTTTGTTTAGTTCTGTTTTCTTTTTTTTTTTACTAATTCATGTGAGAATTTACAGCAGTGCAATAAAACCCACTGGTCAATGACCAAGCAATTCAGAAGACTGACAGAGACAACACCTCTCCCAGGAGTTGTTTTTTTGATTATTCTGTTATGAATGGAAGTCAAACAAAACACACTAAGTCATGCCACTATGTTATATTATGAATGCAAATTTATGTCATGTAAATGCAGTCGGATGACTATCCAAAAAAGCATACTGTAACTTTTCAGCTCCCTTGTGGAAAGTAGATCCTCAGAGGCATATATCAGTGTCCCTGCTTTGGCCTTGTAAGTCCAGCATCTTCGTGCTTTGCAGGAGTGATAAAAATCAACATTTGGCTAAACAATGCAAAAATAGTCAACAAATGCATATGGCCAGATTTTAGCTCCATTGAAGCAGAAGGATTGTTTTCCAACAGCCTGGATCTGACCTTTATGCTGCACAGTTGCATCAGATCTTCTGAACATTTCTGTCTCACTAATGAGGGCCTGATTCTGGGACATGAAGAATGTAAGGCTGAGCTCAGCTTCATGCTGAGAGCCCAAGATGCTCACATTTCAAAACAGAATATGTCCTTAAATGAGGATTAAAAGAAAAACCACCAATATTTGCTCTCTTCAGCAAGAAAATGGGGGATAAAACTAATTTTTTGAGGCACCTACTCTTCCTCAGCTGGTCATAAGTTCCTGGGTACAAAGCTTCCATCTGGGAATAGACTGAGAAGCCTTGCACTGGATATGCTGGAAATGGAACAATCTATGTCACGGTCTAATGTGTTTGATATTGTCAACTGAATAAATACAGGACTCTCTTTTCATCTTCATTCCTGAAATAAGTTGTTTGGTTCTGCCTAAAACTTAAGGGAAATAAATTTGTTTCAGTGAGTACAACTCAGCCCAGCAGAGACCAAAAGGAAAGAAAACAAACAAAGCAGGCAAGCTGACCCAAGGAAACAGAATTCTGCAGTATTAAGTAAGTTGGCTGGAGAAATCCTGGCTATCATACAAGAAAACAGCTGCTAGTATATTACAAAATAAACACATTCCGTTTGTTTAGCGATTACATGTGTTTTCAGTTTGGATCTAAAATGTGCTTAGGGACAGCATCTTCAGCAGGCTTGCAGTCTGATCCCTGTCAAGATATTCCTGCTCTGCATGGCAGCCAGAAAACCACATGTCATCCAGCCCTGAAGAGGGGTTTTGTCTGAAGCTACAGAAACAGACGTGTGTCAGAAATGTATCTTCATTCTGGCAGCAGTAAAAATAAAGGTTTGCAGTTCTGCAAAGGAACTGCCATTTCAGAAACAAGTATAGGGAAGTTAAGTGAATGATGGGAGTGAACAAACCAAGTTTAATCCATCTGAAAAACCATGCAGGTAGGAAGGGAAATGCATTCAGAAATTTCCAGAAAATGTCAGCAACTCCTCTGGGACCAAATATACAGGATAAGAAAGATTGTGAAATACAGACCAGGTTTGATGGGACTGACTTGTGATTGTCTGGTGGCTTTTTACTGGGTCACATGGAATAAGTTTGGCAATTTCAGCCTGTTTCCCATGATGCAGAGCTACCAGCAGAACCCTCTGCAATAGTCTCAGTTACCTTCTCACACACAGATATGGTTTATCTCAAAGAACATTCAGCAAGGTAGCCCAGAGAATGTGTGTTGCTGCTCCTCTGGCAAAGTCAAGACTGTCAGTCTTGGCACCTGATGGTCACACAGAGGGAAATAAATGACAGGGGAGGGGAAAGAGAATGACCTCTACCAAGTGAAATTCCTCCCAAGAAGGGCATCTCAACCAAGTGAAACTCCTCAAGAGAAGGACATCCTGACCAAATGGAATTCCTCATAAGGATGTTGTAAAGCTTGTAGTCCTCCAATGAAAAGAATTCATATACTCTCAGAAAGCAGACAGCTTGCAATAAATAATGCAATTGAAAATGCAGCTTTTCATTCGTATTTCATGACATGGTTTTGAATCAGGTCTAACCAAGGTTTAAACCATTATGGTATCATCTGGGTAAAGATAAAGCAAGAAATGGGGTGATGGGATTAAAAAGATAACACTACAATCATGTATTTTTTCCATTCTACTGAAATTTGCACAGCTGACATAAGACAGTCTTGGCATCCAGAAAGAAATATTTCTAATTAAATATTTAAAGAAATAAATATTTCTAGGGCATATTCAAATAGACAGAATAACTGTAACATTTCAACAACACTTTGCTTTGCATGAACTCCCTCACACTACAACCTCTTCCCAGGAAAATTTCATAACTTCTTGCAAAACTGTGTAATTCAACATTAAATGAAGATGTGCTTGATCAGCACCTTTGGAAGCCAGCAGAGATGTATAGCAGGTTTACTTTCTGAATGTTATTTAAGAAAGCTGTCTCCCATGGCCTTGACTTACAGCATGACCTTTCTAAGGCATAATACACCCTAAACTGGACAATGCTGCCTGAAGAAATCTGATACTAATTTTGCTGTTCTAGGAAGGTTATTTTATTACCATGAACACAACATAGAAAGACATTTGTAAGTGCTGAAGACTGGAAGAACTTTCATACATTCAATGGATTTTTTCCTGTTTGCATTTTTACATTGTATCATATTATATATAATTGTATCTGTGATATACTGTTATTATATCTGCATCTTTATATATCACTAGTTTATATAGACAGTTATTATTTGTAATTATATGCTTATAGAAGATATATATATATATAGTTATAGTTAATGCTACTTAATGCATATATAACCTGTTTAAACCCCAAAAATACAATGTGCAAGATAGGAAGAGTGTCCACTGCTCTACAGGTGAATACAGAGCAGAGACCAAGCGATTATCCTACATCGGGCTTCATGATCAAGAGTCAAAACTCATTCCATGAGTTTGTTCCTTGCAAAACAAAATACTGACCACGATGTTCAGGAATTCATGGACTTGCCCCTGTGCAGAACAGGCAACATAGCACAAAGGTGGTCATGTTTTTCAAAGATTGAGTACAAAACAAGCGCTTCTAATATCCTGTTCATTGTTTTGTAGGGGTTTCGGGGTTGCTTCAGCTCTAGCAAGCTGAATGTGAAGCAACATCCATTTGTAGCTGTGCTACTGTTCCCAGAGTTTCAAATCTCCATCAACATTGTAATAGTAGAAAAATCCAGTGGTGTAAGTTATTGCCAACCAACCAAACAGGTGATTGTTGTCACACAACCAAACAGGTGATTTCCACCAGCTGTGGTGACTTTCAGAAAAAACCCATCTACAGCCTGCAGCCAAAGCGACTAGTTTATTTGGAGCCACTGAGTCGGCTACAGTTTCACAAGGACACTGTGGGTATACTCAAGCACTATGTTTATTCACAGCACAAGTAGTTTTTATGTGCAAAGCTTTCTTGTATTCAGATCTCAAGGTTTGTACAGCCCACTTCCACCCACCACTAGTGTTCAGGAAACAGTTTGTCCCTTGGGAAAGTCAAACTGGAAGGTGTACACTACATATATATATATATATATACATATATATATATTTATATTTATATTTATATAAATGCATATATTTCACTGAGGAGTATGAAAGGAAGTAATTTAACTCAGAAATACAGTGGAGTCAAGAAAGAATAAAATGGTACTATGCCTTACAAAATGCTACTGCTTTTAAAGTGTTATTCTAGCAAGATCGTCAATATCAGAGGACAGTGGAAGACTTTAATATGAAGGGCAAAAATATATGTTAGCAAACTGCCTTGTGAATGAGCAATTCAATCTCCTATCAAAATGTTTTAAGACATACGTAGTGGCTGGGGCAAAGGCTCTGTTGTCTGGAGTACTGTCATAACTAAAGAACTACTTTAATAAGCTCACAGTGTTTGGCTGCTTCATTCTCCTTTGTCCCTTGATTATTTAGTGGGTCTGGTGCTAAAGCTCATAAATTTCAAAATTCTTTCAAGTTTTTTTTGTGTCTTTCTGATCAAAGAAATGTTTATGTATCCTCAACATACTGTGTCTCTTGGAACCATTGGCTTTTTCAAAGTGATTTTTTTTTAACACCATAATGTGATGTACACAGAGAGGTAAATGATGTCAGAATCCTTTCTGCCCCAAACCAGTCTGTAAATCTTCAGAAAAGCAAAGTTCATGGGTGCATTTAAAAGGGGCACAATCTGTTTGTGCTTAAAAGAAAGTCCCCCCTTTTTTGTGTGTGCAGAATAACAATGCCAGAATGTGTTATTCCAAAGAGCTGTTGCCATGGTGATGCCATCAATAACATCATTTTCTGCATCCTTGTCCTTTAAACACATAAGGAACGCAACAAGCATTGGTAAATTTGGAAAAAGAACAATTCCCTTTTCTGTCTCAACAGCAGAGGAAGCCTTTTTTTCACCTCATCAATAGAAAATTATGTAGAAAGAAATAATAAAGACTGTTGCAAGAAGCACCAAGAAGCCTATTAGTGACAAAGGCTTTTTTTTTCTTTCCATGAATAATTACAGCTCTTCAAGAAGAAATCAGCCCAGGCTAAGGGCCCTTTGCAAGCTTCAGATGGTAAAACAAACATTTGACTATACAAGTATTTCCCTTTCATGTACCTTTCCAAGGAATAAAAAACCAAAACACTAATATCCAGAATGAAATGGGAGAGAAAAGCCAGAGGAATATCTGCTGCAATGATATTTAAAGACTAAAAGACTCACATCAAAAGCAAGTAGTGACAGAATCAAGATAAATTTCAAGCCAGAAGGTTGAATTTGTCTGTGGTGAGAAAGTTTGGCTTTATTAAGTAGTATAATAACAGGAAGCTATTCTGATTGTGTATGAATGGGGGAAACTGGATTTTAACACTAGATGTGTTACCAAGAGTTGTAAAACACCATTAAGCTTAAAACCTCAAAGGCCAAAGGAAAACAGTAGATACACTTACCACACAAAATCAGTTCCTAAATACTGGAACCTTTACTAAAGCAAGATTTGACTGCATGGACTTTTAAGTCACGTACCATAGAATTAGAGAACCCTTCTGCCACATTACACTTATGTCCTGACTCTGATGGGTGACATGCAGGTGGGAGCTTTGGATGAGCTGCTTGGTATTTCCTACACAAAGTGAAGGTCAATGCTTGTTTCTATCTTTTGGACCTTTCCCTACATACCTATACTAGGGTCAGAGGCTGAAGATGATGGCAGGAAAATCTCCTGCTCCTTCTTCTTGCCTCTAGGTAGTAAAAGGAAAAGAAATGAGAGAAAATTGTGGAGGATGAGAAGAAAGGAGTGATAAATTTTAAAGGGATTTGATGCCCATGAGTTGAAGATGAGAATAAGAGTTGGTAAGTTCTGACACATACATCCTACAGGGTTAGACAAAGGGCTGCTGGAATTAATCACAGCAAGGATACACAGCAGAAAAATGATCAGGTTTAAAGCAGCAAGATGAATTTGTTAAGATAAGACAATTCCAAACTCTTTAACTGTATGAGGATGGTCTATGATGAGTAAGCAGCTTAACCACATGGTCACATATACAATGGGAAGTTTAAAATAGTTAGGAAAGGGAATTGGAGATGTTTTAATTATTTTCCTGAACATGTTCTTGTCCTTAGCTTTGTCCTTTGTTTTCTCACCTCTTCTGTCTCTCCACCTCTCAAGTGAGAGCTAATGCTTGCTCATTTGGGGCAGCTCCTTCAGCTCTCCACTTGTTACTGTGGAAATCCTGAGGGAATTGTGAGACAGTAAAGATGAAAACCATTATGGGATAGTAACAATCAACTCTTTTCCTTTCTATTTTAGAGCCTTTGCAATGCTTCCAAGTACTCCACTGTTCAGTTTAAATGCTAACACTGGTTTCTGTTTCATGGAAAAGAAGCTTCCAGATTTCAACACATTTTAACTGTTTAGAAAAGCTCTGTTGAGAGGCTTTAATGGGGCAGCTAATGGGCTAACTCAGCTTATCTGAGGGGCTACTCACCAAATTCCCCAGAAAACAAAAAAATAGTGAAATCTGCTTCTCAGTATCCAAACATTACCCTTTATCTCTGAAGCTGAGGATTAAAAGACAAATTATTGGAATGAAATGAGTCCCTTCCTTTCTGGTTTGCCCAATACTTGGAAAGAATATGCCTACTTTTGCAATTTCCTAGCTGGACCCAAAAAAGGCTGAAAGCTGAACAGCACTTCATAGTTGACCAGTGCCTCAGATCAATGCTCCTGCATATCTGCCAATAAACCAGACCGTTGGTTTTGATGAACAGGTGAGAGGCTTTTCAGCTCTGCTGAGATACTTACTTTGAAGGCCACTGGAAGTTTATTTGCTTAATTCATAGAGTAAGTATTAAAAATGAATATGTGTTTTGTTAAGCAACAGTTTCTTAACTGTTGGACTCTGCAACTGGAAGGATACTTAGTAATTTTAATTGCTTCTAGGTTACCTCAGAATGCATGCAGTCCATAAGGGTAACCTCAGTGGGAACACCTTCTTGCAGCACAAATCTTTCAGAAACTCTTGATAATTTATATTCTGAAGAGAGACAAAAGCTACCAGGATGGCACATTTAAAAAGATATGGCACTCATTATAATGTTACTCTCTATCATCAGTCAAAATTTAAACTCCCCTGTGCTAATATATTGTGAATACTAATTGTGCTTCTCAAAAGAGCGTGATCTTCCATTTAGGGATGCTTGCAGAATGGAAATCTGAACATAAGCCCAGACACTTGCCTTGGTGGCTATTTAGAATTAATAAACTTCCTCTGTGGCAAAAGGCAGATGAGCACAAAAATGAAAACTGCATCATGCTGTATCCCAATTAGAACTTCAGCTGTATTCATGACCTCTGCAAAAATGCATCCATCTCTACACCATCACCGCTTCAGCTTGAATGATTGTCCTCCATCCTCATGTCATAGAACCATAGAATTGTCAGGATTGGAAGGGTCCTTAAAGCTCATCCAGTTCCAACCCCCTGCCAAGGGCAGGGACACCTCCCACTAGAGCAGGTTGCTCAGAGCCCCATCCAGCCTGGCCTTCAAAATTTCCAAGGATGGAGTTAAGTGGAATAGTAGAGGGAATTTAAGAGAAAAGAAAGAAAGAAGAGAGAAAAGAAAGAAGAGAGAAAAGAAAGAAGAGAGAAAAGAAAGAAAGAAGAGAAAAAAGATACTTGTCACGCAAGTATATTTTAAATGTTCTCAAAGATGACACTGAAAAGTTTTAGTGACATCTTTCTGGCCACAACCTGCATGACAAAAGCTGGCAAGTAGGTCTTGCAGCTGTGCCTTTAGCACCATGTAGGTAACAGGGCAGACTTTTTGTGACATATCTTTGCTCAGAAACATGTGGATCCTTGGCTGAGAGCAGGAGCTGTGAGTGTGTGGGCACGGCTCAGATGGAGGAAGCAGATGAGACAGGCCCTGGGTAAGAGGCAAAATAAGGAGATGAAGGAAGCTAGAGAGAAATGAAACATCAGTCAGTCACTGCCACTGAGTCACAGGATTTGGCCAGAGGCCAGCAGACAACATGTGCAATAATGCTGGCACACAGCACAGCATATAAGAGAATAGGAGAGAGTCCCAGGTCACTGCTCCATGTTGGAGAAGAAAAGGAAATAATCATAGAATCACAGAATCATTCAGGTTGGAAAAGACCCTTGGCATCATCCAGTCCAACCATTAGCCCTACTTTACAAAGTTTACCCCTAAACCATGTCCCTCAGAACCACATCCAAACAACCCTTAAACACAGCCAGGGCTGGTGACTCAACCCCCTTCCTGGGCAGCCTGTTCCAGGAAGTCCCATAAAGGAGAGGAAATCAAGACTGGCTTTGATGAAGTCCTGGAAGTGACCTAATGTGGACACGGAGTGGAGTAGGTGGTTTGCTGAATAGCCCATGGAGTGAAATTCCTTGGACCTAGAGCAACAAGAAAAAAATAGAACGGAAAAAGTGGGGTAATGGAGAAATGAATGGAAAGGATGGCAGCCAAGGGGAGAGTCACTGCATACAGCCTTCAGGCTTACTAAAAAAAGGTGTTCCACTCAGTTTCATTTTGTGTTCCTCAATGACATTATATGGAATTGTTGCATGCCACTGAAGTTCTTGGCTTGAGCATACATGTGTTTTTCAGTGTCTTTAACAGAGTTTTGTGGGAAGGCTTGATTTCATCCACTATAATCTTTCTCACCACAGCTTTGTAGAACCCAGCTGCTTGTGGAGTGACATCAGACCAAGGAAACATTATGAGCATTCCTCTCTCTCCCTGGCATAAGGACCATCATTCTCCGTATCCAGCAAAGCGTGGCAGCGGTCACTGCATGTTCAGAAGCAAAGTGCTGGGCAAACAAGCTATGAGACAAACAGGAGTTTCAGTCTCCAGGTGCTATACTGGTAACAGCATTCCTTAGTGCTTAGGAAGTTAAGTTCTTTGTGTGTTTAACAATATATTTCTTATTTTACAAAACAACAATGACAACAAAAGAAAACAAACCCAAAGCAAACAAACAAAGCCATAATTAGCTGTGTTATTACTATAATTTAGAATCATTTGTGGGCCTGGAGGGTTGCCACAGAGTGTGGGTTATATGACATTTTAATAGATGTTGTATGTTGTCTTCGGGTATCACTGATGTGCTTTGTTCTACATGCATTGAAACAATAAAGGACACAAAAAACATGCACATAGGCCTGATTTCAAATTTAAAAACCTAGTTTGATGGTAAACCACATCCTTTAAAATGACATGGTACCATGCTCTGAATTCAACCCACCCAAGGCCAGCTACTTCACTTGGCCATCCAGGGAAGAGAACACAGTGCTGCTCCAGGATGTTTACCAGATTGGAAGTACTACCCTCCCTTTTTGTGTAGAACTTGTTCTGCCAGAAGGAATAAAGAAGATAGGTCAAGTGGTGGGTGCCAGAAAGCAAACTGGGGCAGCATCCCTAAGCCCCCTAATGCTAGCTGCTACAGGAAGCCTTGACCTTTCTCTTTTTCCTGTGCCTGCAGTTCTTCTGCAGAGTTGCTTTTATGACCTCACCTTCATGACCCAGACACACAAATTCACAGGTCTGGCACATCTGCTAACTAGAATCTTACTACCCCAAGCTAAGAACAGTGAGCTTCCCAGCACTAAGAGGCTGGGAATTTACATTATTTACAACACCACTTCTCCAGGCTGATGCCACTGAGTGTCCAGCTTCATGGCATGAGCAAAAGGACAGAGATTTTCCTTCCATCTACTGTTGTGAAACCCTACTGGCAGTCACTCTTGGTTTTTTCTCCATAATGTTGAGTGCCAGATTTCGTAAGCACTGAGAGGGTTGTTAGATTACTTTTGACCCTGACTCTTGCCTTCCAGGTCTTCTCTCTTGCATACAAGTTTTATCAATGTCAACAGTTAAGCAATAATAAGGAACCAGACTAATGTTAGGTAAAGCCACATAATCCTGTAAAAAACACAGTGCTTTGTAAGAGGCTATGCATAAATGTTTTTCTAAGATGCCATTTGCACTTACAGTCAGACAAAATAGGGTTTTAAATGAGACACTGAGTAATTGAAGATTGATAATTTAGAAGAGTCATTGCTCTTTACACGGAATTCATGATGTTGCAAGAGCTTTCAGATCCCAAAACTATAGTACAATGCAATAATCACTGGGAATCATTTTACTCAGCACAAAACCATCATCTTATTTTCTTAAAAGAAAATACTTAAAAGAGTAGCTAGAAAGTGATCTTCCTTCCAACAGAAAACTGTCATTGATTTGGTTGCACTACGGCTCCCAAGTCACTAATGTCAGAACAAAAATAAAACTGTTTGGAAAATTATTTTGTGGTCACTGATCATCAGCCATCCTGGAAGATCACAGAATCCTAGCAATGTCTGGGTTGAAAGGGACCTCTCAAGCTCATCCAGTCCAACCCCCAGCTGAGAGCAGGGACATCTGCAACTAGAGCAGGTTGCTCAGAGCCTCCTCAAGCCCCATCTGGAATGGCTCCAGGGATGGGGCCTCAAACACCTCCCTGGGCAACCTGTTCCAGTGGCCACCACTCTCCTGGGAAAGAACTTCTTCCTTAGTTCTCCTCTCAATCCACTCCTTTCTCATTTCAAACCATTGCCCCTTGTCCTTTCACTCCAGGCCTTTGGAAAGAGACCCTCTCCAGGCTTTTGATCAGCTATTTTTAGGCACTGGAAGGTGCTTTTAGGTCTCCCCAGAGCCTTCTCTTCTCCAGACTGAACAATCCCAGCTCCCTCAGCCTGTCCTCATAGCAGAGCTGTTCCAGCCCCTGAGCATCTTTGTGGCCTCCTCTGGCCCTGCTCCATCAGGCCCATGTCCTTCCTGTGCTGAGGGTTCCAGAGCTGGACACAGAGCTCCAGGGGAGCTCTGCCCAGAGCAGAGTAGCGGGGGCAGAATCCCCTCTCTCCATCTGCTGGCCACACTGCTCCTGATGCAGCCCAGGATGGATTGACCTTCTGGGCTCCAGCACACATTGGGTGCTCATGTCCAGCTTCTCATGCCTCAGCACCCCTAAGTCCTTTTCTGCAGGGCTGCTCTCTATCCCCTCATCCCCCAGCCTGGATTGATAGTGGGGATTGCCCCAGCCCAGGGGCAGGACCCTGCACTTGCTCTTGTTGAACCTATGATGTCCCTGAGGAAAGTGTATAAAAGGACTTCTAAGTGAAACTGCCTTTTTGGATAGAAAATGGTACTGGTTCCTTATTCCATGATGATGCAAACTAAACATGGTATTTACTTGCAAAATGATTATTGTAGTTAATGCTTCTATGTGACAGATACAATTGATTATTTCATTGTCACATTGTATAGATTACTATTGTTTCTGTGACTGAAAATGATATTACAGGGATTGTAATCTCCTGGCATGGCTTATTGGGAAAGCTGATTTTTTTCATTATGACCTCTGCATACATACCCTTCCATGAGAAACAAGTTGGGGACAGGTCTGTTCCCAGTGGAAAGTGTTATATTTAGCCTATTTTTGACAACTTCTTTGGTTCTGTAACAACTTTTCAGAGTTTAAAACTAAAGTAGTTAGGCAATTTCTCATCCTCTCATGCAAGGTCAAAGGCCTCTAGTGATAAACTTAATTTTCTAGGAGCAAGGACAAATTAATGTGCATTCCTAAGCCATGCAGTGACATGAAGAATCACTCAATGCACCAGTGTTAAAGAGAAAACACAAAATAGGAAACAAACCTTATGTAAACAGAGTTTTCTAGCATTATTTAGATTGATATTTCTGAGTATTTTTATAATACCACTGTCTGCCATTTATTGTGCAATTGCTGCTGAGTTCATGCTGGTGATGTCACTTGTACTTTTGCCATCTTAGCAATATGCTTTTATTAACAAAAATTAAGTGATAAAATAAATTAATTTATCTGCATGGAGGACATACTGAAACAGTACCACCTGAAGAACAATTATCACCCTCTCTCTCTTTTCTCCCTCTGGAAATAACAGCCTTATCATCCTTTCTTCCCCTGCTTACTACATCTCTTGCTTCCCTCAGTGCACCTTGTCAAACATGAACAAATGTCCTCAGTTCATATACAGCTTTGAACAGTCTTGTTTCTATTCCAGCCCTGAAGATTTTACATTCAGAGTTTGCCAGATTTTCCATGTCTGTCAAGCAAATCTGAAAAACTACTGTCCCTTCTGCCAATCCCTAACCTTCTTATGCCATTAGAAGATCTCAGATCTGACTGCCTTGTTGTTCTAGCAAGACATCTGTAACACACTGAAGTCTTCCATAGTTTGGGTAAATCCTTGTCTTTAATGTAAAAAATTGTTGAAATGACAGTGTTTTTCACTGTGAATGCCATTTTAAATCTTCCTTGTTTTTTGCTTAGAACAAAATATGAGGGTTTTGAGTAGATGATCTTTCCAGGTCCCTTCCAACCCCTAAAGTTTTGTGATTCTATGACATCTCAGCCCAGTCAGCTACTGTTTCTGTGAGGAAGGCATGGCCCTAAAATGCCTGGAAAGCTGTCAAAGCAGCTGTCAAGTGGGAGAGCCCCAGTATCCCTTGCCTATGGTTATGCTCTGCTTCTAGGGTTATTAAAGTCAGAGTTGGAAGAGATCCCCAGGTGTGAAAAGACATTTGCAAGTGATCATGATATTAGATCCACAATTTGTTGATGTTGCACTGGATTCATGCTCACAGAAGATAAAGAGCTATTATCCAAAACTAAAGTGCTGTTTTAATCATAGAATCATTCAGGTTGGAAAAGACCCTTGGGATCATCCAGTCCAACCATTAACCCTACTCTACAAACTTCACCCCTAAACCATGTCCCTCAAAAACACATCCAAACAACCCTTAAACACAGCCAGGGCTGGTGACTCAAGCCCCTCCCTGGGCAGCCTGTTCACGGCTCTGGCTGCTCTTGCACTGACAAATGTTTCCCTACTGCCCAGTCTGACCCTCCCCTGGTGAAC
>JANHGL010010841.1:5009-40801 GCA_024611195.1 Ceyx melanurus | reverse complement strand
GCAGGGGGGTTGGACTAGATGATCTTCTAGGTCCCTTCCAGCCCCTAATTTCTGTGATTCTGTGATTCTGTGATCCCCCCTGTGTTACAGCCAGGAGGGATGTCTAGGCCTTAGATGTGTCCTTAGGGCATGGGTCTGAGCATCAGGACTGACAAAAAAAACTATTCTTTATTGACTGGACTTCTGAGATTGGCAGCCTGCTACAATGCCTGTGCTGACTCAGGCTTTTTCCCAGGCTGACATCTAACAATGCTTCGGCTTTAGCTACAGTCTTGTGTCACATCTAGCATAGACACCCTGTGCCCTGACATTTTTATCTTGTTTTTCATAAAATGTGTAGGAACACAGCAGCATGGAGATTTCACACTCTAACTGCCTGTCAAATGCATAAGTTACTTCTTGTGAGAAGGGGAAAATGGCCAAGCATGAGTGGGTAGGGGGTGTGCTCCATGAACACAAGTCTTTAGGAAAACAGGGCAAACAAGAACTAGCTGACTGTGCATGCTGGACAAGGAGTGAGGGGAGACAAAACTGGAATTTCAAGCTTCCAATAAAAATAGATTAAAACTTCACAAGGAAGCTCTGATCCATACTAAAAAAGGGAGGAGTTCCTGCACAAGGATCCATAACTGTAATGATGAGTGTTGCAGTAAATCTTCATAGTTAGGCTGTTTGAAGTGACTGACACACACAGAGTGAGGAATGGAAACTTACAGACTTGAGCAAACAATGTGGCTGTGACCTGTGTGTCTCTCCAAGCAATGCCTAACAAATGCTTCAGAGCACCTTACCCCCTCCTTTTCCTCCATGCTCAATACACTTCCTTAACTGATGAGTCTGGGTGGTTTTTTGATGGCAGTTTTGAGTAAAACCAAACAAATCGTAGGCTTTCTCCAGCACTTTGGGCCACATTCTTTTCTACCGTCACAGACTCCTGCAGTGTGCTTGGTTACTGGCCTGGTCTGAGAGCACGGTCTTATGGGATGTGATACCTGTGCAGGCTGACAGAAAATCTGTAACAAATTGTACAGAATTACTCCCATTTTTGCTTACTGTATCTAGGAAAGGGCTCTTGGAAGGCAGAGGAATACTGTAACAGAAGTCTGGACAATTTCACTTGGGAAGCTTTTATGGTGTCTGGAAGATTCACTCCTACAACAAGGCTACAAAAAAGCAGATCTTTAGTGCTCAATTATGTAACAGCTATTCCTTGTCCAGTTCCTAGAAGTGACAGTCCATGCTATTCTACCATTTTTTCCCAAGAAGGCAGTATTTTAGCCTTCATTTTCATTCCTCTGCACACCAAGGATGCTTTAAAGTAAAATCCTTTACCACACTGGTTTCTCCAGGTTTAGGAAACATCTGCAACCTCCAAGAAAAACAGGACTTTTTTTTTGCATAAGCAGTGAAGCAAAGCCTAACATGAATTGCCATCTGGGGACATGACCAACCTTCAGTTAAATGGAGGTCAGATTAAAAAAGCTTTTGCTAAAGCTTTCTTACAGTTCATTATAAAAATCAATGCAAGAGAGGCAGCAAGCTGAACTGCACAAGCCTTTTTCTGTCCAGCAGACAAAAAACAGTAGAACAGCATCTTGGTCTCACATCTTCCCCAACAAAAACTGCACTGGGGGATCTGAATCTCTACAGTTCCACCAAAAGCAGAGCTGACACATTAAATGCAAGAGCAGAATTTTCTTTGTCTGCTGCCCACAGAAGCTGGCACCAGATGTTCACCCTGTAAGAGCTGACAGGACAGCATTCAGGCTGGCACTCAACAGCAATACAAGAGACAAAACATTTTTACAAAAGCAGTATATCTTCTGACTTGGAATGTGCCAGTGGAAGGAACAGTTTCCACAGAAATGGGAAGTGCAGCTACCAGGTGTGTGTTCCCTGCCTGCAGAGGCAGTAGAAAGCTTTATTGGGAGGCACCCACTCCTGACCTGCTCCATGGCTGTGGTGCATTGGTAGCTGTGATCAAAAGCAGCTTAGGCACACACAGCTGCAGGGTGAGCAACACCTCACCCATCACCACACAGCTTCACAGGCTGGGACAGCATGAGGAACTGGAGCTGAGAATCAGCTTTATAGGGAAAAGACTTAACAAAGATCAAGTAAAGTGGATCCTATGCAAGAGGGGAAGAAAAAAAACCCCAAAAAAAACAAAAAAAACCAAAAAAAAACACAAACAGAAAAGAGGGAGAAACACAACCTGAAAGGAAGTCAGATGGCAATTACTCCAATGAGGTGATGAGGTCAGAGGCTCCTGCCTCGTAAGCCATTCAATGGAGTTCTAAAAAATCTTTCAGGAGCTGGCCTGTGATGGCCAAAACAGAAAGAAAGCATCAGAAAAAAAAAGCATGTGAATGTGTGGCATGCAATTCTGCTTTAACTGGCATGTATTCTGGAGGAGGAGAAGGATTCTTTGAAAGGCTTTGATGTTATTAAGTACAACATTAATCCAGGGCCCTATAAACTCAGTATTTTCCAGTATTTCCAGGACCAGTCTCATGGTGACCCAGTGCTGAATGAATTGCAAGCATCTGTCAATTTTTGATGCTGATTAGATTAGACACTGCCCTCAGAACTAACAGGATAGAGAATCCCTTTCTCTGGGCTTTGTTCTGGTTTTTATTTCATTTCATTCTATTATTATTGATGCTTCTGTTTTCTCAGGGGCCAAAGCAATTGTATTCCTCTTGGTTGACTAGCATTTCTCAATCATCTCTTCCCTTTGCAAACCCCCCAACATGGCAAGATTACACAGCAAGAGAATCAGAATCAATTCCCGCCCCACATTTTTATTATCTTCCCACACACACACACACACATACACACACACACTCACACATACTTCCCACAAGATATATCCGCTCTCCTTGACAGCTACAGCTGTAGCTCAAGGGAAGAAAAGACACTTTGAATAAAAATATCTATATATAGAAAAAGGCTTTGTCCTGGTGTATTCGTGGTCTTACCTAGATACGACCCTGGAGGAAACACTCCACTGGATAAGACAGACACTATT
The DNA here is from genome assembly GCA_024611195.1 of Ceyx melanurus. Lineage (NCBI taxonomy): Eukaryota > Metazoa > Chordata > Aves > Coraciiformes > Alcedinidae > Ceyx > Ceyx melanurus. The sequence continues at coordinate 37,770 of JANHGL010010841.1, read as the reverse complement.
CTCTAGCTCTGGCTACTGTTGGAAAGGGGCTGGATGAACTAGAGGTCTGGTCTTGACTAGCTGATACCCAGTACTACATACATATACCACTTCAAGGTTTTGTTGCTTCCTTTCCAATGGTTTGGCCAGAGATCCAAAAGCAAATGTAAGAAAGGCATACAGATTACATCTACTTTAATATGACTACTGGTTGAGTTAGAAAAATTACCCAAGAGAGGTATGTAGTTAAGAACATGGAAGACAACAAAAGCTGGATGTAAAATTCCTTGGTTGAGTCAGCGTGGTGCCAGCATGACTCCCCCTAAGACCCTTGCTCAGAACTTCAGTGCTGGCACTTCTGGTGACTTGTTTTGCTTGCTCTTAGCTTCTCTTAGACACTGTTATCCAGGCTTCCTCCTTTGGTGAGGTTACCAGCTCATACTTGGTCTCCATGACTTGACCTTTCACTGGGTGGAGATACAATTTCCTTACCAAGACACTGAGCAGAACTGTAGCTACCATATAGGCAAACCTGAAGGAAAAGGTAAGAGAAAAGAATAAAAGCCTTGCTATGATATAAATCTGCCAAAGGACTACTGCCAGCTTGGACAGATTGTCTCAGCAGTAACAGGAAGAGGCTGAAAGCACCTTCCCTCCCACGTGCCAGAGAGACACACAAAAACCTTCTCTATGCTCACCTTAACTCTGGGCACTCTTGGCTTCCTGAAAAACCCAACAAGGAGAGGTTTTTCATGGCAAGTTCATCATTAAATCTCTCTGGGTCAAACCTACGAAAGACAAAATACACTGAAGCTTTCTGCAGGGGCACAGAATCCTTTCTGCAGACACATGAGCACACACATAAGTAAGAAACTGGCACTGAAATACAGAATCTCACTAATTTGATCTAAATCATGCTGGGTAATTCCACACAGATTTATGAAGGCAATTGTGCATCCACTCCATCTATGTTCCCAGCTGGTCAGCTGTGTCCCAGCTTGGTCAAAATCCTGATAAACTGAGTTAGTGTGACACAGGGCTGGAATTAGTATGCATTGCTTCTCAGCAGTGGGTATTTAGCCTGAGCACACAGCTGAGCTGATAACCTCTGTTCTCCTCCAGGGCACACACAATATTATTTGTCTCCCCCTCTCTCCTCCTCTATGTCTTTTTCTCTCTCACTTCCAAAATTATTTCCCTTTTCTCCTTGCCCCTCACTCTTCCCTTCAAGCAGCTGGTGTGTGTATGTGCTGTGGGAGGGAAGCTGGTGACTCATTCAAGTGAGAAAAGTGGTTTCCAGCATTAGTATGGGGAAGGCTGTGAGAAAGCTATTATCCAAGGCTGACATGAGTTAAAACAAGATTCTCATAATCAACTAACCACAGCAAGACTAATAGAATATCATTCAATTTATATATATATTTAAAACAAACAGGAAATTTGATGGATAGAAGGCAATTCTCTTTCACTTTCTGCTAAACCTTTCTGCTTATACTCCAGGACTTTGTCTCCCTGCCTAAACACTCAAGCTCTGCTTCTACCAAGATGAAGGGCATGTGGGTGCTGACCTTCAGTAAAAGTATCAAACTTACATTCCCCCTGAACTGAAGTGGCAAATTACAAATGTTTTAATAGGAAAGCAAATGTAGCTCCCTAGCAAAAAAGTAGGGAGGCTAAACAGTCATGCACTGTATTTCTGTACAGTAGGTAGGTGACAGGATCACAAAGAACTGATCTATCTCCATCACAGTAATACACATCTACTTCAGGCTAAACCTCAACTTCTTTCTCCTTGTAACAAACACACTATGTTCATAGCAGTTCCCTCCTACAAGGCCTGCAAGTCCTTCCTGAACACTAAACTGCTATCCTAGTAGGCAATCCTGCCAAGATGCTTGTAGATTGGTGCATCAGTGCATGACCCTTTTGTAGGATACACTTGTAGGAGAGGACAAGTGCTCTTCTAAAGGCTTTATTCCTTCTACTAAATCTCAACTGTCTGTTCTCTGTCTAAAATAACTGACCCACATTTTTTTCCCAGCCCCAGCAAAGTAAGAAAGATACATGTTAATATTTGCCACCTGGAGGCCATTGAAAGCTACAGCAATTTTTGCCTTTAACCTCTGGTTTTGTTTGCACAGATAGGAGTAACAAGGTTGCATTTCCCTTCCCCCTGAAAACACTGAACTTCAGACTGACGTTTCCTCCTTCCTATAATTGTTTCATGATGACAAGCAGTGACTGCAAAGCCATTCAAATCTTTCTCTGTCACAGAAAACCTTGAAAAGAGTTAACAGGCGTTTGCCAGGGAAGCTCTGTGTGTACACACAAAAAAGGGTGTTTATTAAATTCTAACACAGGCACATGGAGACTGGAGCATGTGAGGATCATGACTTGATTTGCCCCAAAATCCCACTCATGGAGACAATCAAACCAAGATCTTCATAAATTGATTTTCTTACAGAATCCCTTTAATCTCCAAAATCTGCTTAAGACAGGCCCTGCAGCCAAACAGGCTGTGCTGCAAGATCTAAAGAATATTAATTAAAAAAAGGGAAAAAAAAAAGGAATTAGTTGCAACAGAAGTTATGATTCTACATACTTGTATGGTGATGGCCAAGATGAACTATCCTGCAGCATCACACCAAGAGCATAAAGCACAAGTGTCTGCAAAGAAATAGGATATTTATGTCAGAGCAGAAAGAAATGCACAATCAAAAACACTTCTGGACAGCCCTGATGTATAATGCTTATTCTGTGGACTACTCATACTTATTAGGTGTATTAAAAAAACCCAACTATATTCATCTACAGATTTCCATAATCCATGCCCAGATGTTAGGATTTTAACTTTTAAGGCCATGCTGCAACTGTTTTTAGAGAGGGTCTGATCCCATTCCTCTGCTCCTGCTGGCTTGTATGGACTACTTTATTCTCTGCAATGGAAGGTACTACTCTGTGTGGGAAATACAGGTCATAAGATCAGGCCTGTAGTTATGCTGTTTTATGCAAAACTGAACCCATAAGCCCCATCAAATATGATTCATCTTTGGTGGACCCAGAACAGGAAGCAAATCTCAAATCTTGCTGAAAGCTCAGCAAGAGAACATGAATTCCCAAAGCCTCTCCCACAGAGGAACTGCAGGGCAAATTTTGAGCTAAACTGTACTGTCAGATGACAGAGCAGCTGCTCAGGCTGAACAGTGTCAGAAGAAATGGTTTTCCTGCTTCATCCCTCCAAGGGAAGAAGAGGAATAAGCAAATTCCACTCGAGGAAAGGAGAGTGGCCTAGTGCTCTCAGTACTGCCCTACCTCTTTAGGGACAGTATGTTGGTCAACTCTGCCTTCCAGCTCCTGCAGCTGTGCAGCAATGGGAGTAAGCTTTGCTGCTCGCACTGTCTCACACAGGACTTGCCGACAGTATCTGCAACCAGTAAGACTTGGTTAAGTTTCACCCTCCCAGGGAGAAGCCTGTCCACATCCTTGTGACAGCAACAGGAGCTGAGTCACCTGCTGCATTCAGGCTCTCAGTCTGCTCCTGGAACTGTCTCAAGCCACATTGAGGAATTTCATTTTTTTTCCAGTATCTTTGCAAGAAGCATTGAATTTCATTACCAGATTTTAGGGAAGGTTATAAAAAATCTCTCTCCACCACACTGGTGTTCAGATTTTAAACCAAACTAACTCTGCTAAAACGCATAAGCACACCAACCCTTTTCCTGGACCTCTCACCCATATAAGAAGCAGCAAGAAGCCCACATACTCAGTGCTTCCTTATTGAAAATCTAACAGTAGTCCAAATACAAAATGCAACCAGTTGCACCAAGAGATGCATGAAAAATAAAGGCACACAGTTGACCAGTCATCATCCTAGTTCTGTGGCTCTTTGAAAAGAAGTTTCTTCCATGCTTTGTCTCTAAATATGTCCTGAGGGGTTTCCTACAGACACCCTGAAAAGAGTAGCTTGGTCCCCATGTCTGAAGTCCTGTGGCTGATACTCTGTGCTGAAAGTCCTATGGTTTGATCATTTCCAGAAAAAGGAAGGAAGTAGCTTTTGGATGACTTCTCCTGACCCAGTGTAGGTTTGGCATCAGGCTACAGCAAATGAAGCCCCTGTCTCCACCACATGAGATAACCTTCCTCTGCATTTCCTTCCATGGGACCCACCTGAGCTGCTCAATTTTCTCATGTGTAATTGGTCCCTTCCCTAGAACACAGTCCATCTCCTTGTAGAGATTCTGCTGAACGTCTTCTGAGGTTGTCAGGAAATAGAACGCCCAGGTACACACTGGGGAGAAATCAAGATAAGACTGAAAATTCAATCTTTTGCAAACTGTATTCAGTTTTCTTGCTTCCTGTATTTGCAACATTGCTTTTAAACTCAGAAAAGGGTGACCTCTGTCCACAGCAGGCTGTACCAATTCTGTATTTAGTGGCAGCAGTAAAGGCTGAACTGTTTAACGAAAGACCCCACAAGCTAAAATTCCGTTTTCAATGTTATGAGGAGCTCCTCGAGCTGTGCATGAGACTGAGACATTCAGTCTCAGAGCTCTGCAGAAGGGGAGATCACACAGCCCACAAAACCCTGGGGAACCAGGGTTATTAGACCAACAATGCAAATGAAAGGCTGTCTTGTGCAAAGCATCAGAAAATTTCCTTATTTAGGGGACTTCTTCAGCACATCTCAGGTGAGTGCTCTATAGAGCCAACATATGGGGCTCCTGATAAGGAGCAAAAAGAACAGTATAGCTTTCTGCAGCAGGTTGACCACCACTTGTCTCCTCTACATCTATCTGGTGAGGTAGTGAAGAGGTATCTTCAACAGCAGAGTGAAAAAGAAATCTTTCATAAGAAGTGTGTAGGATGCAGTTTTCCTAAAGCTATGAGGAAATGTTTCTACCATGTCTAACTGTCTATTCATGAGAACTATTTGGAATCCCTGAGGAGTCAAACCCCTTTAAATGCCAGTCTTCCTGGAGTACATAGAGCAGATATTCTCTGGTGAGAGTATTATCATAGTTGCAAATTGACTTTCTGCATTCTTTAACATTCAGCTGCATCTGGGAGGTTTATTTAGGAGTCCCCGCCCCTTTGGCAGAGATATGGGGCCTAATAATCATACCCCTATGATAAGAGATTTTACAGAGCTCCAGTTTGTTGGTTTGTTGTTTTGGGGCTTTTTCCCACAGCCTTTGCTCAAATCACAAAGATGCTCCTTTGAAAGCCTTCCATGCAACACATCTATCCTTCAGAAATTCAAAGAAGTCAATCAGATTCCAGTATTCTGCTCAAATTTCCTGAACCAGAACCTGTTTTATAACATGATCTTTGTGACTTACATCTTTTCATGCTTTTCCATCAAATTTAGTGTCAGTTGTCTAAGGTCAGAATGCAAGCAAAAAGCAATGGGAAGAAATTCTAAGGCTCACCAAAAGACTGGGAAGGTTGTCAAACAAAGCTTAGTTTTAATTCACTAGTTGTGAGGCTGTGCTGAGAGTCTGATAAAAAATCAGCTCTTCTATACATCTGTAGCTCAGGAGAAAGAGAATGATGAATACATTTTTTTATTAGCCTTGAACAAATCTCATGTCATCACAGTTTTAGCTCAGTGTAAGGATGGAAAATTACCTACAATCTGTACTTACAGTTAGCAGTGATTACGCATCCTGCCAAGGAGAAAATCATTGTATCTTCCAGAACCTAGGAAATAAAATCTACTTCAGAGAATGAAGTTTGCAAGACCGTAAAGATAAAAAAGAAGTGGCACATTCTCCACTCAAGCACATACAATCTCTTTAGTGCAAAGCACAAGAAATACATCTAGAATATAAGGATTGAACTCTGGATAGAACTTCCACTGGAATGGCACATGAGACATGCTTAATACTGATGTGCTTCTCATCTACAAAAATAGCAAAGAAGCTGTGGCAAGGAAAGCTACCAAAGCCTAATGGAATTAAACACTGTAGGAGTGGAAAAAAAAGAACAAGAAACCCCATCTTAGTAAGGAATTTGACCCAGGACTAAAAACTTAATCAAAAACCACAATGTAACAAGTTGCTCATACAGGAAAACTTAACTACTGTGTAATGACATAACAGCTGTACAGACCTGCTGGTCACTCAGGCTCCCCTGCAGCAAGGTGTCAATAAAGACATGCCTGTTGAAGGATCTGCCTCGGCGCTCCTTTGTAACTTTCCTTAAGGTGGATTCCATCTCCATCAGAGCTTTGGAAGCAAAAATAAATGTTTATTTTAAAACCTGGTCATCTGCTGCAGAGAAGCAAATCCATCTTTCCAAGCAGATTTTCAGACCAGCTACCCCTGGGCTGGGCTGGGCTCACTTACTGTCAATTTCGAAGGCGACACTTCCAATTTAGCTGCAAACGTAGGAACCAAATCTTTGGCACAGAGTCCACACGTGAAGATATCTGAGTACCTAACTCCTAGTGACTGCTGTGGAAGCTGTGGGAAATTAGGGACCTAAGTGCCACTGTCTGTCTGCTTTACATGACCTACTTAAGACTATCCAGGAAACATGGAGCAGAAGTTGAACTGAAACTCTATTTACCAAGGCCAAATTCATCCTCTTATTTGAATTACCCTTCCTCTCTCCTCTCCACAAGAAAGGCCAGCAACACTTAAATACCAAGCCTCACTATCTGGAGTTTGTGAAACTGTTTAACATCTTATCAATCAAAACTGAAAGGGTTTAACTGTTAACAACAGAAAGACAGGACAAGTGAAAAATAACCTACTGTGTAATACATGAGAAATAAAAGCACTGCTGTAACAGACCTGAAATCCTGTTACCTTGTAAAAGCACATCAGAAGGTATCACACAGAAGGTACCCATCAAAGCAGCATCTCTGTACTTGTATCCTCTAGCCTGTGAGTGACTGTTTGGCAGCACATTCACCAATCATCATAAGAATGCATCATAAGGTGCATCATAAGAACGACCATACAAGCCAAATCAAGTGACTCCTTCTGCCTCCACCTAGCACAACTGCCAGCATCCAAGAGAGGTCAAAAAAAGGATGCCAGGAAGCAAGCACACTCTGATACTTCTCAGAATCATCTATCAGCCTCCAGATTGGACAGACCCTACAACTAGACCTGTAATCAGAGTTCTAGTCCTACAAAGTTCTTGCACAGTAGCAGCTTTGTCACTTAACTCCAAAACAAGGATATTACGCGAGAGTAAGGAGGACTTATCTAGTAGTTACAGCACAATGACCAACTCTGCAGAAAAGCCAAGACAGCTGGACAAAGTATGTGCTTCCATAAGATAAGTATTAATCAAAGTGGAAGAAATACTGTGATTTTGAGAGGAACCTACCATCTTCGTAGAGCTTCTTCCTAGTCATGTTTTTTTCAAGGGTCCCATCCAAGAAACCTTTCCCAATCTCTGACCAGATCTGAAAGAAGGACAGAGAGAAACACATCATCACTCACCACAGGCTAAGTGGGACTCTTCTATTCTTCCCTATTCAGGAAAATTAAAACACCAAATAAAATTAAGACTTCTTGTTATTATGGAAATGGTCTCCTCTTTAGGATACCATGTCCCATTCCAGATATTACACCTATGATAGCTGAGACTGAGTTGAAATGAAAGTATAATTTTAACTGTAAGGGACAAGGCATGGGAATCTTGAATGCGAGATAGAACTGTTTCTTTCCCACCCTATCACCAGCAGATTTAAACACTAGATGTGGACACAGCCTAGGACCTCCTCAGATTTTTCTTTTTTTACAGTGTCACAGAGCCTTCAAAAGTTCTTTGAAAAGGAGAAGCTTCACTGGCATTCCCAGTAGAGTTTAACTGACTTAGGTACCAAACACCTCTCAACTGCCATTGGTTCTGGCTTTCTGATCCCCACAGATCAGGAAAACAACTTTAGAAACAACTTAGAATAATAACAGCAGGGTCAGCAGTAAGATCTTTCCAATAGTTTCAGCTTGAAACAACTGAGGCAGAGCTCTCAAGCTCTTAAGCTTAATGTTAGCTTAATGTCAAAGTCTCAGCAGTAGCTTTCACTAAACTACACGGATATGAGCTGCATGCTGTTGGTGTGGAAAAAACATAATGGGAGATTTCCTGGCTCTTCATGACACTCACCACATCATGGCGCCTGCGGAATCGGATGACTTCCTGGTCATCTTCAAAGCTGCTGCCCATAGCTGTCTGTGTGACAGCCTTCATTGCAAAGCCAAGCATGTGCTGGCAGAGTGGCACGTGCTGTGCCTCGGGGAGGGAGAGCCATTTGGCTAGCAATTCTTCTGACAGCTTGAGAGGGAAGGAACCATTAGTTGGCAGTAGTATCAGCAGCCTGTTTACCAAACATACCCTGGAGACATTCCCACCCAGTTAGTTCCTAAGGCAGACCACACCTCCATAGCTATGGCATGAAGCTACACTCTTTCCAGGGTTCCTTTCCACTCAATGTAAGCAGTAACATTTTAGCCTCCAATCTTGTCTCTTCACAAGGTTTTCCCCCAACAAGGCAGCCCTGTCCTCCTCTCTTGTTCCCTCTGTCACAAAATCAGCCTTAAATCTTTGAATACTAGTAGCTCCAGATTGGGAAAACAGATTATATTCTGGTTACTAGTCTGCATCAGCAACAGTTGTTCACCTGTTTATAGTCCCAATAGCTGGTTCTCTGCTCCTTCCTCCTGTCGTGGGAAATAAATCTAGAATCCAGATGATCCAGTATCTTGTAATAAAAAGTCACTGAGATCAAGCCTTCCCTCTAATTCAGTGGAGCTAAGAGAAACCAAGCATTCACATAATGCTTGAAGGGGCAGAGGCTGTCTGCTGTCTCAGATGCTTATAGTTCCAGCATTAATTTGAATGCAGCTCCTTTACCCTAGAGACCATTCTCACTAAGCTTTCTGCTCTGAGCCACAAGGGCTTCTCTGCTGTACAAAGGCAGTTACACACCTTCTGGATGAGAGCAACATTACTTTGCAAGGACTTGGTCACACCATTTTCATACAGCTTTCTTCTCATGTGGTTCTCTCCTGTATCTCCACTCAGGTTGGACTGGTACCTCAAGAGGGACTTCAACATTGTCTCAAATGGATCCACTGAAATAAAGGAAATGCCCCTTGAAAGTCAGGCAGTCACACCACACAGGGATGATGAAAACAGCAACCTCTAATCCAGAGCTGCTACTTCTGGTAGCAAACAGTGCGTGGCTCCTTCTGCCAGGAACAGTCTCTTTTGGGTGTCAAGCTTCTCTTGTTCAGTGGGCTGGAACCTCAAAAGGTGATCTCTCTGTGGCGGGGTACCACCCTGTGATTAGCTCCCCCTGCCAAGGTTGCCTGCTGGCTCTACCAAGTAACTCTTTAGCAACAATGCCTTGGAAGCTTATTCCCAGCTTGTTAGTTCCCAGGTGGTTGTGCCATTGAGCTGGTGTCAGCAGTGAATGTGGCACAATCCAGCCTGATCTGCAGCCCTCTAGCACATTCCCTGTTGACATTTGGTGCGCCCTCCTGTCCTGACTATGACTATGCACTCAAGACATAGCAGCCTGAATGACTTGACCAGAGGTTGGTCTCTGCACTCCTTACCTTGCTTCACACTCCCAGCAAACCTCAACTGACACCCCTACTGTTCCATCTTCCTTCCACACAGACACTTGAAACAGTGTACAAACTAGACAAAACCACATGTCCTCCAACATCTATACCCACTTCTCACTTTAGATTGTTAACGCAGAATATCACCACCAGGGGTCTCTACTTCACAAATCTGCTTAAGTATATTAGGTGTCAATGCAAAACTGTGCAATAAAGCATGGCATATGCTTTTCCCTTTCTGTAAACTTTTCAGTGGGTCTTGCAGAACTGGCAGATCTCTAAGGAACTATTTGGAAGCAGTGATCAGGGAGTTTTCAAGAGGGATACTTTCACTGTTTAGCACAGTCTGTTATCTCTCCGAGATAGAGAGTGAAACCTCTGAGGCATCAGAAAACATCAAGGCTGGGTTAGACACATATGACTATGCTCTACCAACTGCAGATGTATCCAGATTCCCAGCTGAGACCAGTGCCTCATTATGCTACTGGACAAACACAGAAGAGGAGATAATACCCACCTGCAGATGACTTGCTACCTAATGACACAAAAGCAGCTAATAAGGCCCAAAGGCATGAATATGGCAAATTTTTCTAAATGCTTTTCTCTCACATTACTTCAATTCCAGTGTTTTTAAGCTCTGCATCTCACCCTCTTTCCCACTTCTAATGACAAAGAGCATGTGTCTTTTGGCACAGCAGATGGTACCTGTGGCTCTCCACATGCAGTATGGTGCTATGTGACTCTAGCTGCTGCTGACAATTCCTCCTCCAAGGCACTTTGCCATAGAGTCTCTTTCCGGCTACCTGAGACTGGCTCAGCCAGGGCCAGTCAGCAGGGAGTCATGGCATGAATTGCAGCAGTCACTCCACAGCAAAGTGCCTTGGAGGAGGAATTGTCAGCAGCAGCTGGCCCTGCCTCACAGTATTTGGGAAACAGCTATTTATCCACAGCTCCAAGAGGCTAGTGACTCCACAAGGCACAAATTATCTCTTGGAGACAGAACTCTGTCCTGCCAGCCCTTTGACAGGCTTCTTTCTTTGCCCTTGTCTTGGGAACATCTCTAGGGTTACATTTTCAACCCTCTTAGTGAAGCATATAAAAATTTCAACTGTTCTTCCAACTTACTTGGAAATCTTCTCCCTCATCCCAAGAACCTTAGAGTGCTGTCCTGAACACCACTGTAAGTAAATGCGGAAAAAACATCTAGCTCTGGACAGTCAAGACAGATGCCAAGCAGAACTGATCATCAGAGATGGAAAGGACCTCTGACAGACGTTATGACCCTAGAGGAACCTTTCTATGCTACTTGAAGCCAAACCCTCAATCTTAGAAACCAACAAGCAAGCATCTACCAGGAGCAACTTTGGCCTCATGTACCATAGCAGACTGAAGAGGAGTCACACAGCAAGTGTTTTCAGGTGAGGCTGGAAAGTCAGGAGTCCATACTGGGCTGCCTCCTGCACCACAGCACTGTGTGCACAGGAGAGATACAGGCAAGACCAGGTCTTGGCTTGTGGCCAAGAGCTAGCACAACACCTATTCCCACTCTCCAGCAAACAGTACAGGAAGTGTTTTGCTGCAGCCACTCGGCTACTATGCGTTTTATCTATCTCAAAGCTGCAGGAGAAATCATCAGTAAGATTCCTCAACTCTTAACAAAGTTTGAGCTTTTCTAACAAGCATCAGTACTAAAAGGAAAGTACTGGTACAACTAAAATCACTGCTTTTTCAGATCTGACTTCAGTACAGATCATAAGAATCCTCCTTCTAAAGCCTGATATTGCTGCCTTTGTTAGGATCCCCTGATAAGCCCTACCTTCTGCTGGGCTGGACACACTGTCTCCCCCTGCACAACAGGCTTTCCACTCCTCTGAGAGCACTGTCAGCCATTCTTTGTACTTCATTCAAAATCATGCCTGAATACAGAGGTAAGAGCCTTACACAGGTTCAGGAACACTCACATTCATCTTATGCAGTAGCCTAGATGCTTTCCTCTCTCTACATGGCCATGTCATCCTGCAGGCAATTAATGGAGCCTGCTTTTGCTCTCCCCTTCCTGTTTCTGTGTCCCCAGCCCTCAAGGGTACCCATCTTGCTGCTTCCCTGCTTTGACACAGGGATCTGGTGTGATGTCATCCAGGCAGGCTGCTATCACAAGTGGTGGGAATGTTTCACTTCCCCAGCCCAGCATTTACTTTCCTTAAAAAAAATACACTTAGCCCTTGGCACAGTGGGACACCAGACTAGTCTGTCACTTTTATTCCCTGCATTTAAGTCCAGGCACTGAATTTGTTTTTCTCAAATATTTGGGTAGTCTCAAATTTAGTACCTTTCTGAGAACTTGCCTGCTTAGGGGTTGTCACCACTTCTCTGAGCTTTGAGAAAGTGATTGCTCAATTTCCCCCAGACACACTTGAGTGCATTCAGATCTTTCAGGGTCAGTTTCTACCTTCTGGAGTGTCACTGCTATCTACCATGTATTGTTGATCTTTTTGAACTCCCACTCCTTCCTCAGATTGTCACAATTTTTTTCAGTCTGTCATGCAACTCTACAAGAAGCTTACCCATTATGATCCCAATAATATCTGCCCATGCCTAAAGACATCCTACAGGATCAGGTCAGTGATGTGCAACCAGCACCTCATTCTATCATCTAAGATGAAAACTGGAAAACCCAAACATCAACTGAGTTAACTTATTGTTTGTGATCACCTTAGGAAGCAAAACATCTACCTAAGAGGCTTACATCCTACATTAAAATAACCTCCCAGGATCAAGATGGTCAACTCAGCCACCAGCACCCTGACCACATCCAAGAGTGGATGATCATTAAAGGTTTTTGGTACAAAATTCTATGCACCAAAGAATAAAAGAAAGTTAAAAGAACTTCAAACAATACTTTAGAAACCTCCACACTGAACCATACAAGGGAGCTATTACAAACCAGCACAGCTATTCTCAGCCTTGATTTAGTAAAGTTCCCCTTCCTAAGTTGTATTTCAAGCTGCTTTTAAAATATATACTAAGTAGCTACAGGATCTTCACCTTGCTGTTTAAAGTGAATGATGAGTATGATGCTTTCCATAAATGTTTGCCTGTAGGGAGATGGTAAAAAACACAAGCATACTAATTAAATCCATCAGCCATCAAAAGATGGCCAATGGACAGCAGCAACTCTTGGCCACTGATATTCAAGACCCATACTCATGACCAAAGACATATCTAAACCACCATTTAAATTGCAAACTAATTCTAATTTTCTTTCTACTTAAAATGAAACTCCATTTTCCTTTGACAAAGGATACTCAGGATCACCAGAAGGAGTAAATGCCCTCAAAGACAAAACAAAGAACACTTACACAACCGGTTGGGGTTAATATGTTGTTTCAGTAGATCAATGGAGCCAAGGCTAACAACAAGACGCCTTCCAAACCAGAAAGAGACCAGTGGGCCATATTTCTCATGAAGGTTCACCAGGAACTCATGCAAACTGCTGCTAGCAATGATATCTGACAGGTTGCCATCCCTGAGGAACACAAAGAGGACACCTGGTCATGAAAAGCATCCTCTGCCAATGCGAGCTTGAATGATACGGAGATGGAAACCACTTACTTTTCATCAGTTGGAGCCAGCCCAGGGATACCTGATGCTTGCCTAGATGCCTAGAGAGTAAAAGGAAATGCATCAGCCTCCTTGAATGTAAGACTTTATGCAAGCCTCACAGCTTTCCAGCAGGAGAGTTTGATTTTTCACATCAATATTGCTGCACTACTTACAAACTGAAAAAAAAAAAGTTGGACAAGCCACATCTTCAGGCCTCAAGCCTGCTAAGGCTTATGAAACTGATCAACAAGTGTATGCCTGGTCCCACTGGCTAAAACAAGACGATTCATCCGGTTAGATAAAAGATAAAGATTAAATAAAGATTTAAAGGGTCAGGTTTGCAGTGTAGATCTTGCACCCAGCTATTCCCCTGGAGATAAACTGCCAGGTGAGCAGACAAACCCTTTCTGCAAGGATTCACCAGGCACACAGAAATCGAGGTGTGCGGCAGAGTGCGGGCCGGGCTTCCCGCCGCTCGGAGCGCAGGCCCAGCAAGAGCTGCCGCAGGCGCCTGCCACGTCTCTGGCAGGACCCGAGCTCTGGGGCACCTACGTGGGACACAGCCAGGGCGGGTCCCAAACGTCGCCCATGGCCAGGGGACATGGGAAGGGGCCGAAACCATCAGAGGCGCGGTGGAGGCTCGGCCCCGTGGCCGCTCGTTCCCTGTTCGACTGCACCGGGGCCCCGGCCAGGCCGAGCTTTCCTTCTTCCTCTCCCCCCCGCCGCCGGTGGCATTACCGGGTAGAGGTAGAGTACGGCGCCCACCAGGATGAGCAGGAAAGTAACAGCGAAGATGGCGAAGTCCAGCATGGCCGGGCACGGCCTAGCCGGGGCAGCGTGAGCAGCGGCCGGGCCCCACCCCGCGGCCTGCCGGCGGAGCAGGAAGAGGCGGGCTGGGCTGGGCTGCGCGCACCGCCCGCGGACACAGCAGCAGGCGGCATGGGTGGTCCGCGGCGCCTTCTGCTGGTCTCCAACTCCACCCTGCACGGAGGGGGGTACCTGGGCCACTGCCAGCAGCACATCAAGAGCTTCCTCGGGGAGTAAGCGCTGCGCAGAGGCTGCGGGAGCTTGTCCTGGGTCGTCCACCGTCTCCGCGTCTCTAAGCGCTCTCTCCCATCTCGTTCTAGGAAGGTGAAACGGGTGCTGTTCGTTCCCTACGCCCTGCACGACCGTGATGCTTACGCCCGGACTGCGAGGGAGAAATTTGAAAGCTTGGGTAAGGCTGGCCAGCGGCGGGCAGCTGCTGCGGAAACGTAGCCTTTGCCGCGGGGCAGCCGTGCCCCAGGGCGGGCACTCCCTAACCGCTGCTGTTAAGGGGGGATGAGGGTCAGAACGGATGTAGTGCTGCAGACAGCGATGGAGAGGATTTGGGCTTGCTCCATACCGTGAAGTTACAATCAGCAATGGCCGTGAGAGCAGCAGTGTGACAACTTAAGTAGAAGTTGTATAGTAAAGTATATGCTTTAGAGTAAGAAATGTTGTTGTTACACTTCTAATCACTCAAAGGAAGAACTTCATATTCCTTCATTCCTGAATATGAAGTGGCATCTTTTTATCCTCAATTCCTTGGGGAATTTCTGTACATCTTAAACCTCAGCTCAAGCCATGGTACTGGTGAAGACCACTACTATAATGCACTTCAATCAGCCAGGTATTACATGATGAACAGCTCTCAGAAAAGATCTTTCCAGAGCAGCCTACAGCAACACCTCCACCTAGTAGCTATGACTGTTCAGGTAAACTTTGGACATAATACTTCCCTGGGTAACACACTTTGCTCCTTGCCTGGCAGAAAGATTGCTGCTATCAATTGTTCATGTTCTTCCGGCACTTCCTGTATTCAGTGAAGCCAGCAAGGCAAACGTGTCAAAAGGCAGATATTTTAACCATTAAAAAAGAACCCAAAAATAATATCAGATATGTACATCCTTTTCAGACTCAGGCTGAAGACCCAGAAGTTTTTTCCCATCTCTTATTTTCTGGTTAGTCAGTAATGCTCATCAGGAGTTTGTGCCTCAGCCTGTAGCTGCTGCGTGAAATGCTTTGCTTTTAGACATGGAGCATATCTATCCTTAAAAAAAAACATTTGCTTTGGTACAGCTGGATGTAGAAGCCCTGCACTAATGTAGAATGTACACTCTGTCTTGTGTTGTAGGGCTCTCTGAAGTTTCTCTGGTTGTCTGGCAAGACATTTGTCGCAGGGGGGCAACACAGGGGTGGAGGGCATGGGTAATTCAACATACCACACTCTTTCTCCAGACTGAAAAAGTTAACACTTTCATTTAAGGTTATGGGCTGGACAGCATTCATGAATCTTGTGATCCAGTAGAAGCTATAAGGAAATCTGAAGCAATATTTATTGGTAAGTTTTACTACTTCTTCCCGATGAGGGTTTATACAGGGCACTGGATTAGTCCTGCTCAGAGATGGCACTGTAGAGACAATGATTAAGAGGTTGGGTCTAGTAATTACTGCTTTCTGCAGTTTCTATTTGGAAACAATAAGACCCTAAATTTAGTGGGGGAAGGGAAGTAGGAGATTTATTAAATTCCATCTCCTGTAATTTTCAAATATTTAAAAAACTAATATTAAAAAAAAATATTAATTTGACCAGTACTTAAGTGTTTAAACCTGTATCATTAGTTTATCAAGTCTAAGAAGATTCAGGGCTACTGTGCTCAAACTGAGTGTAGTCCTCATAGCATGCTCCTTGGTATGGGAACAGTGTCCACTATCAGCCAGCATCAGTGTTACAAAGACTTGGGGCATGAGCCCATGGCCTGCCCAAAGACAGTTCTTCTGAAACCTCTGGTGTTACTGCTCCTCAAAGCAGGATTCTTCCCTGAATAGAACACAGAAATTACAGCCTGCCACATTTGTAAAGCCTCCAATTATAACTAATGGTGAAAGCATATTAAACAAGCTGGACTCTCTTTCTGCAGGAGGTGGGAACACATTTCGTCTCCTAAAAGCTCTCTATGACAACAGTCTGATACAGGAGATCAGAAAAAGAGTTCTTGAGGTAAATACTACAGGATTCAGGTTAAGTCTGAATGGCAGAATCTCATGCATAAGCCTTTGTTCAGACAAACCCAAGTTAAATCTACATCTTTGTTTCTAATATACTTCAAATACTGAGCAATCTCATTCAACTAGGTGAACTGAAATCTGTGGTCAAATAAGGTTGTCATTAGTTACTGAAGTCTGAAAAGGCTGTCAGTAATCTGTCTTTTGAGGGCAGTTTCCCTGATGTGGCTGGTGAATCTCTTAAGGCACAGCAAAGATTTGCACTTCATGGAGAACAGAAGCAAGGTGTTTCCCTAGCAATGTGGAACTAAAACAACCTCAGCAGATTGGTGCAAGCATAGTATGTTTGAAAAGGCCCAGCTGCTAAGAAGAAAGTTTAGCTGTCTTAATGTACAAAAATTCACTGGCTATTGTGGGCAGAAAAGTCAGAAAGTGTTCATGTCCCAGTGAATTCTAGATAACTATTCAATTAGCACAAATTCTAGCTATTTTTACAAAGTGTTCATCATTATCCATATACCTGCATGTTTGCGTGGAACCTTTCCATGTACAGAATAGTACACGGTACTAGGCACATAGTAGTAAATGCCTGTATTAGCACTACATTGGCTGGTCACAGTACTAGTAAGATGATGCTATGACAATACTATACTCAGCTTCAGAGTATGACAACCTTCTAAGTTCTGTCTTGTGATAGGGTCACAGAGTTGCAAAGACATTCCAACAGGTAGTTCTCTGACAAATGTGACAAACTATTGCCCACCTCAAAACCTGAATTATTCTTGTTCTGCTTTTCACCTGTAAAGTCACCAGTGAGATGAGCTAGAAGGACTTTCAGATCTGATTGCTGAGTCTCTGAGATTAATGTTTAAAAATGCAGTTCCAAGTTATGATACTGCATACTAATACTTGTTTTTGTCTTTCAGGATGGGATTCCTTACATGGGATCCAGCGCAGGAACTAATGTTGCAACCATCAGCATCAATACCACCAATGACATGCCAATTGTTTATCCACCTTCCCTGGAGGCCCTAGGTTTGGTTCCTTTTAATATTAACCCTCACTACCTGGACCCAGATGTTAAAAGCACTCACATGGGTGTAAGTAAAGCATACCAGATCTAATACAAGTAACCAGGGTGCAGAGGTGGAATGACAGGGTGCATTTCTGAGGCTGTATGAAGTTACAGAACATCTAACAGCTGCTCCCAAAGCAATTGAAAATGCCAGTGAGGCACAAGGCACTAACATTTCACTCCCTCCTAAAGCTTTTCTTTGACTGGGAAGAGGAGTTGGCAACAGTATTACTGAGGTGGAACTATGTTTTTCACAAACAGAAGCATTGCAATGCCTGAAATACTATTGCTTCGTACCTGGCACGGAACTGGGAGCAAGGGGAGATAAACTTTAAATGTTAAGATGCACTGTGTTGCTGGAAGTTCTGCCCTAGTTTGTCTTGCTTGCTGCTTGAGAAGACCTAACTTGGATTAGTAACTGGTTGGACAATAGAGTCCAGAGAGTGGTGATCAACGGTGCTAAGTCCAGTTAGAGAGCTGTAACCAGTGGAGTCCCCCAGGGATCAGTGCTGGGTCCAGTCCTGTTCAACATCTTTATCAATGACATTGATGACAGGACAGAGTGTCTGCTCAGCAAGTTTGCTGATGACACAAAACTACTACGACTGGAAGAAAAACACTTTTAAGTATCATGTATAAAGACTGACATCACTGTATGGATATGCTGATTCCTCAATAGCTTGTAGGGAGCTAGTTCCTCAAGGAACAGGTTCTGTGGTGCTTCTTTTAACAGCCCTCCTTGTAGTCAAAATTTCTTCATGATTAGAGGAAGTATTAAGAACTAATGGACAATGAAGGGATGGAGGATCAGGGTGTGCTTCTAGAATTTAGATAAACTTGTAGGTACTCATTTAATCAGCTTGTCACTAAATAAGCAGGCAGTCTTTTCTCTGTAAATAACTTCTGCTATTTCTCCAAGAGGAGGCTGGAAGCAAATGCTTCAGTACCAAGTCCCTTCTGTGTTCCAGTATTTCCTTACCAACAAATCCCTATTTGATTTAACTGCTGTTGCTCAGTTCAGCAGCAAACCCTCTGGAAACATGGCAGCTATTCACAGAAGGAAATTCTTCAGTGTAATACCTACTTGAGGAAAAACAAGCAGATATTTATTTAGTGGAAATCCATAGTTCACTACCCTTTTTCATGGAGGTGGCATCTCAGACGTTTGCCTCCATCACCTTCTTCTGTACTCTTGATCTGAGGGTAAGTATACTGAGAGCGCACTTTTTTTTTTTTTTTAAAAAAAAAAAGGCAAGCTAAAAGGAGTGGAAGTAAGCTTGAAGGCTTTTCATGGTTGAGACTGGGAGAGTTCTCTGATCAACCTGCAGCAATTGCTGCTAGTGATGAAGGATACAATACTATTAAAGTCAATTGCGCCTCCATTCTGATTGAGGGGAAGTGCCTGCTTTGTTTAATATTATGAAATAACTCACTGTCATGCTACTTGGATAACTTCCAAGTTCTGCTGTACTGCCTGGGCAGGTAAACCTACACTTACTATTGCAGGAGACAAGAGAGGAAAGAATTCGTCAGTATCATGAAGAACCAAACACCCCTCCAGTTCTGGTAAGTAGAAGGGTCGAAGTTGGGAAGCTCATAGCTGTTGCACAGTAAACATTTTATTTTATTATTTAACATTTTTGTTAGAAATAAGTGAGTGAGAAAGTCTTGTTTGCAGTCATGGTGAGCTGCTCTAAGACTGGCTTACTTGTGACAAGCATTCTAGTCATCTTGAAAATAACATGACATGTCTCCACCTACATTAGGGCTTGCGGGAAGGTGCGATGTTGCTAGTGGAAGGAGACAAAGCCACCTTGCAAGGAGTGACAGGAGCACGTCTGTTTTTGAGGTAAAGGCTTCATTTGAATTGCTATCCTCCTTTAGAAAGAAAGACTTCTATTAGACTCCTGGCACGTTACCTCACCCCCATAACAGAAGCCATTTAATCCCTTGCTTCCATTTTTCTTTGGGGAAAATAGGAGCACTTTTTATGTGCCAAAGGAACAGGCAGTATGACAACACTCTAAAGGATTTCTGACTTACCCAGTAAGTGGTATGACATTAACTCCATCGATGCTTATGTTTCCAAACTTTAGATATTATTCAGAGACAGAGAGTAGTCAGCTCTTTCACCAAAGGACATTTTGGCATGAATACACTGAATTCTAAAACAAGGCAACTCGTATCTGTAGAGAATGTTACTAAGAAGTCTGCTATGTATGTCCTGTGATGCAAAGAAAGGAGTTAAACCTCTGCTGGTTATGAATAAGGTTGCCTTGTTCTATTCCTAGCAACAGATGGAAACACAGTAGTCCTGTTAAAGCTCACAGCATGGTTTGTCTTGTTTACAGGGGTAAGAAACCAACTGAACATGAGCCTGGAACAGATTTCAGCTTCCTCCTGATTGACAGTAACCTCCAGAATCTGTAGCCGTGCATATTCTTCAGAAAAAGTCACTACATGGGAAGACAATGAGGAGGAAAGAAAGAGATGCTTCTAGTACTAGGGTGGGTGGAGAATCTTATCCCTATAAAGATAAATACCCAGGGTGGAGAAGAGACTCCACTAATAATTCATACCTCAGACATCTGTCTTCTTCCCAGCAAAATTTTTGTTGGAACACTTTTTGCCAGAATACTATTCTTAGTCTGAAAAGGTCTATATATCCATGCATCCACTTCAATTTCTTCCCAACAACAAGTTACTTTAATACAATTAGGAGAGGACACTGAATCGTCTGTTTCTGCTGCTTAGCTTTACCTGCTAAATGAAAGAATTGTTCCTTTAGTGTACTCCCACACTATCAGTTTCATTTTTGCACTGTCAATAAAGGGAGAAGTTATGCATTCAATTACTTTTATTTGCTTCAGACTCATGTTAAATATATACAATTATAATTATGTACAAAAGTGTGCATGTTAAAAATCGTCAGGTTACAAACTTGCAAATCTTAGAAAAGTGCAAAATTTTAAAACATCTTCCACCATGCTGTACAGAAAAAAAAATAAATCCATCAATAGCCAATATACACACTCTTAAAACATACCAATCAAAGACATACAGTATACTCTTAAAGCACCCAGAAGGAAAAAAGATATTGCACAGAAGACTGACAGCAAGTTCATTACAGTGCCTGAAGGCTCATTTTTAAAAGTAGATATTTCCAACACTCCTCAGACCTAACATTTAACTCATAAAAAGGCGCTTTTTTTGGCATTTAAAAATCCATTTGTAATCACATAATTGCACAATCTTTAAGACTTATCAGAATATATGATTAACTGTTGCTGTAAGGCCTTGGCTTTCATTCCCTCAATAGTAAAAATTCCATCAAGCAAACCGAGTTGAATCACAGCTTCCATCAGAACACAGCCCAAAGGGAGGCAAGTCTTACAAGCAGCATTTCTCTAACCTTCAGTGTGTGCTATGCTGCCACTCAGAGGCATTTCTGCATTCAGGCATCTGATGACTATAACAGTGAAGAAGGGGACAACAGTATTTTACTTTTTAACAGCAGTAGCTTTTCAGAAAACCCTTGCTTCCTTTAAAGTATATGCTAACAAGGGCAATTAGGAATAAGGAGGAGGATTTGGCTCTTTGGGATGGAAAATAATCTTCCAAACACTTCATTTGAGAGTAACATTGGTATACAATCAACCCACAAGCATATGACTGCACAAAAACTATTACTCTCCCCTCAAGGAAAATACAAGTGTCATGTTTATAGCTGAAATAAAAAAAGTTTGAAACCATAGCTTTTAAACATGGCTTTTATATTAAAAAGCATTAAAAGCCTATTCTAGAAAGCACTGAAGCACATGCTTGAATTTCCATTCAATTAAATAGAATTCTATGCAGTGCTTTCATCTTACAATTTCAAGTTCTTTGAAAAGAACAGCAAGATGCCTTTAACAGTGTGAGAGAAGAGTACCTTCAGGTGACAGTACAGACCAAGTGTCTACACAAACTCTAGGTAGGAACAGGAAGAGTCTAACACCTCCTCTACTCTGCCCCTAGCTCTAAAGGTCCCTACAATACCATAATCCATATATAGATACAAATTTTCAACTAAATACACACATAGAGTAAACTTTCTGTATCATTTGGTTGCTGTATGTTTTCAAATGATACTGTTAATTGATGTTGGGAAAAAACTTGCAGAGGAAACAGGGAGGGAAACATACTCTAGGGAAACGAGGTGTATGGCTCACGTTGACTGAGGCAAGGGTTAAAAAGACCTACCTAATTACTGTGCATTACAAATATATATAAATTTATCATTCCTGCAGGACTAATTTAATAGCAGATTGACATAGGACTGTTACCAGTCCCATTCAAAATTCTTCATGTGTAGAAAGTTAGTTCTTTGCACTTCATTTAAAGGACACAAATACAACTTCAAATAGGATCCTTCTAAAAGAGCCAATTGACTATTTAAAGTCATTAAATACTTTTATAAGCTTGTTCTGTGATAAGTCAATCTAATTAGTGGTGAAAAATCCCACTTGTTTATATCACTGTTATAGATTAAGAGAACAATTACAATGTGTGGGTGGGTGTGGAATGGTTTGGGGTTTTTTGTTTGTTTGTTGTTTTTGTTTTCTTTTTAAATCAAATCGGCTTCCTAAAACCTAAATTCCACAACGTGTGTTAACCATCAGGAAAAGGGCAGTTAGTTTAAGATTAGATTATTCTGTACAGTGTTGGTGAGGTACAAAGATGACAGATGTAGTTTCTAGACATCCTATGAGCAAGTATTAGCTACCAAGGACAGTATCCAGAACAACTCACCTAAGTCAGATCCTAACTTGAACAGCAAACTTCCTGAATGCTCATCTAGTACAAAACCCACACAGACTAGCTAAGATTCCTCACTAGTGATTAAAAGACAACTACAACCACTACCAAAAATAAATCAAACGATAAAGAGAAATTCAACATTTTAGCTGAAATAAAGGAAAGATGTCTTCTAAATATAATCCTTTGGTATGCAAGTTCAAAACTGTGCTATGGAGAAGTTAATACTGCTCACTACTTGATTTCATTTATATACAGGTATGAAGAGTCAGTTTTCATTTTCTTTTAGATATGCATATTTACGCTACTACTTAGTTTACTCAGCTTTAAAGGCAAGTATATCTTAACCTCTTAAAATATATCTTTATCATTGCTCCAAAAATTAAAAGTAAGAAGATACCACCAAGAAGATCTTCACAAATGTAGTGTTAAGAAACAACTATTGTGCAGGACTTGTTTATTGTGAATTCCTGAACAGAATTCTCTCATCTCACAGCTTTACTTTTTACACTTAAATAAATCTTAGTTCAAAAACAAAGCATAATCTTATTTCACCAATACTGTGTGAAAAACAAAATGTGATCCTAAGCTTTATTGACTTGAGGAAATAAAAGAATTAAGTCAGTTAACTAATTTACAGTGCATTGTATAACAGACTACAATTCAACCAACCAATCAGCAAAATTATTTTCTACTGTTAAGACGACTTACACAAATAAGTTAAAACTGAAAGAAACAACATACCAGCTAATGCTCACACTTAGGACCTGTATCTTTTATTTCAAGCTGGTTTTAGATAAAGGCAAAGTGCAGACTTTCAAACATATGGAGTCTTTCCAGAGGGCCTCAGGCAAGGGCACTGTGTGACAGCATGTACCTCCCATCCCCAAGGGCCAGATAAAGATCAAAAGGCAATGGATGTCACCATTACATGTAGAGTATGAAGCAGCTAGGAGATTACCTGCCCCTCTTCTCATTCTGCTTCTGCTTTGTACTGAGCACAAACTAGCCTCAAGCTTGAGAGTCCAAGAACTGTCCACATTTAGAACTGACCATATTCAGACCTGTCCCAGAAGATCACCTAATGTTTGTGATGCACTGAAATGATGGTATTCAAACGTCAAAGCTCTTCACCATAAACTCTTTCATCCCAATTATTGCAACTACATTATTTTACTTAAACTGACACAGTAATTAAGTATTCATTTTTCTACTACACCCATTAATTCAACTGTTGTATAAATATACTTAACCCTCAGTTGGACATTTTCCAACCCTTATATAAACCTCTCTGTACAAGTGACAAAAAGACCCCTATGCTTTTGCCAAACACTACGAAAGGCCTATCTCCTCAATTCTTCCACTTGATTCTGTTAGCCTGAGATCTTCCTGCCCTCCTTCCCCTGTAAGCATATACTTTGTCCTATATATGAATTTAAATGGAACAGATATGCACACTTAGAAAAACCATCAACCAGTGCCCCAAATGAGTTATTATTTTCAAGTTCTTATAATACAAAGATCTCACATTCTGAGATTAAGTTCTTCTAAAACCACTCCTGGCACAGCTCCCCTGAAGTCCCTTCATGAAATCATAATGGACAAACATACTTCACATTCTCATATACTTACTTATAACTTCCAGAATATCCTTAGTATTTTTACTGGATAAGTAACTGATTAAAAATAGTGTTTCTTTATAGTTTATCTGAAAATATAGAATGTGGTTTTTTTCTACAGACATGGAGTCTGAAAAAAACCAACAAAACACAGAGCTCTATTTTGGGAAATTTAATGCTCTTTTGGCAAGTGACTCAGGGAAATGTTTCTTATTTTCTCCTAACTCTCCAGACAATCCAGTCTGTCACAGTGATTAGTTAGAATATTGCAACTATGCATAGATCCACTTATTCATTAGTGTGATTTATCATTTCATTTAAAAAAGTTAAGAAAAAGCAGTACAACTTCCCTTACCTAGCACACTAACTAGTGATTAAGAAGAAAAAACACTTTTAATGAGACTAACAAAACTCAAAAAGATTATCCTTTTGTGGGATAAAGAGGTATTACTATTTCTATAAAGTTAATAAATAGTGTGCTGAAAGTAAATGAAATGAGATTATGCACTGTGGAGTTCCGCAGGTAGTTCAACAGCTCCCCAGCCCCAGGGAATATCTGGTAACATTTATGGGAGATACAACACACGTTCAGTTTGATAAATAAATTAAAATAACAAGAAAAATGATGGTAGAGGGAAGAAAGGGGTAAGCCAAAGGGAACATACTAGCTAACAGTCACTTAAAGCTCTGCCTTACATCTATACTCCCCTTACCTCAAGGTATTTTTCCTTTAAGAGACATACATACATGTATACACATATATATACATAAGCACACACATATACACATGCACACATACCTTTGCACACTGATCCAAAAATTCCTATTTTTCCCTCAGCACCAGGTTTTTCTAATTGTATTGGGTTTATCATTTAAATCATGAGCATTACAAAAATGTCAGACCAATAGGAAAACACACACCCTTCTATCATCACGTATCGCTCAAACAAAATAATTCATTAATGGCTTCTCCGAAGTATAGCATACATTTCATACCTATTTTGTTGGATATAGCACATGTAAGGAAGTATTTTCTTTTCCCAGGTCCTAAACACATCTTGAAAATGGATACATTATCTGTTTCCCTGCTTGCTTTTACGAAAAAAAAAAAAAAAAAAGGGTAACAATTGGTTTGGTGAACACAAAGCCAAGCAACAAACAGGTGCTGTTTAACTAAATTGTGCTGCAATGTTGTTGAAATGATTCTGCAGTGGAAATTTACCTTTTGTTCGCAGGAGTTGCCTTACTAATGAAGCAGACTGACCTTTGACCAACAAAGATACTGATTCTTCCTCTGCATTTCATCAATATATTAAATATATTATAGGATTTTTTGGTGTGTGCCTTAGTCAATATAAATAATTTGACTTAGTGAATATAAATAATTTTCAGCAGCCTTGCTGAAGATTTCCTACCTCCTTCATCTCCTTCAACACCTTCAACTCCTTTGAAGTTATTCATGGCTGAACTTGAAATAATTTCTGATAATCAAGCAGTGCAACGCAGATGTTCCTTGCAGAACAGCCTAAAACTGCAACTACACAAAAGAAGACGACAACAGCCATTTACAGGAAGAAATGGCAGTAAATTGTTGATTGGGCTAAAGAACATATTGAAAAGGTCATAGCTGTCAGCTATCCCAGTTTTGAAACTGGCCACTACAACTGCCAGAATTTTAATTTACTGTTGGGCAATTACAATGCTCTCAAAGCAAAGCCAAATATAATCTTTATGATCAAAGAGCACCTGTCCCTATTTGACTTTAAATCAAATGCTATTTATCTTAAATTCAATTAGCAAGCTTGGAAGGGTTGGGGTTAGGGGTGATTTTGTTGGTGGTTTTTGTGGTGTAGGGTTTTGGGTTGGTTTTTTTGTTTGTTTGTTTGTTTTTCTGAAATAAGGTTTTAGCAGCTATTTAGAGAGGGATTCTGCAGTGACCAAGTCAACACAGTTAAGGAAACACGCAAGCAAGCTCACTTGCATGAATATATATGCTTATTACTATACCTCTATCATAGGTTCACCTTCAACAGACTTAAGAACCAGCCCCTGAAAGTTGAGATATATATTTAAAGTGACCAAAAGATTAAACGTTTCTGGAATCCATGAGAGAAGGTAGAAGCAGCAATCACTTGGATTCTTGAGTGTTATATTCAGTCTCTCCTGATGAAATCTGGCTGAGCCGTTTGCTTGATCCCCACAGCTTTCGGGAAAGCTGACCTGAGCGCATCTGTTTAAAAGTAATTCAGAGAAACAAAAGGAAGGGGAAGGGATAAGGTGGATAAATTAAAAAGGAATTCAGACACTGATTCTGGTGAAATGCAGACACCACAATATACTGCATAAACAAAATCACACCAACAAAAAGTATTTGTAAACAAAAAGTCACACTTAAGGATGATTCTTGGGACAGACAAAAAACAAGAGACAAAACACTAATAATTGTCTTCTCTGATGTTGAATAGTTAAAACAATACTGCCTAATACTTAATGCCTAACCTACTTCAAATAGCTTACCTATTTTGATAGGAAGGGAGAAAAAAAAAAAAGTGAATGTCAAACATAACTGAACCAAAACAGAATAAAGGACATTTTATTTTAGAGATTCTAAACAGAAATTCCTAGAAGTGAAAAGAAGCAAAATGCAGGACAGTGATAGCAGAATGAAGGAAAGAGGAAAAGGTTATCTCCTAGTGTCAAATTATACTGTCTCCCAAAGACTGTGGGTGAAACGCTCAGAGTAAAATTTAAACCAGAAATAATCCATACTGAATATTCCTAAGTAATGACGGATAACAGGCAAACAGAGACTATATTAAAACCAGCATCTGGTAGGTCTGCCATCTGACACAAATTTGTAAGAAACTGTTTTAGTGTACTCCTTTAATACAAGGCTTGTAACTGGTCAGTATTGATCAGCCTGGCAGCTGCTGAGGCTATGAATTCCCTTGCAGTTTAATAAATGAAATGCCTGCCTTAACACCACAAGTTTGAGAGCAGTTCCCAGCAGTCAGGACTACAAATTAAGCATGCTTAAGAACTGTATGATCACAACTGCAGAAAAGGTACTGTGCTGACAGGGATCACTGGCAGGTGATAATCCCCTGGACTTCTGCACTGTCTCAAACAGATAAGTAATTGTAAAAAATACTAAAGCATTTATTATACTTTGCACTGGATGATGTCAATGCAGAAATACTAAAAGCCAATCTTTAGCAAGCAACATTTAACTTTATACACAATAAAGAAGGTTGGCTTCTCCCTTTATCCTGAGAATCAGTATCATTACCAAAAGCCAGAATTAGAACACTGCTTTCTGTGTAAGAATAAAATTCTAGTAATATACAACCTCCAAATTACAAATAAATAATATCATAGAATATTAAATCAATCAACAAATTCCTCATATACACATACTTTTCAAATATATTGATTGATGCCATTATAGAAAAATAGAAAATCTGATACATAATGATGTTTCTTATGTTTGTGGGTTTTGTTGTTGTTTCAGTTTTGGAGTTTTTTTTTGCTGGTTCGTTTGTTGTTTGTTCAGTTGTTCTTGTTTTCTTTGTTGTTTTTTGCTGTGTTTTTTGGTGCGTGTGTTTTTGGTTTGTTGTTGGTAGGTTTTATTTTTGTTAGTTAATTCTTGTGTGTGTTTTTGTTTTTATTTACATGGATATTTAAGCTTGCAGATCATCTGAATTATAAACATAATATCATGAAAATAAGTAATTGGAAAGCCTCTACATTCATAAAAGGAATCCAGTCTTTGAAACAACACTTTCTCCAGAGTTAGAAAAATAGATGTGATTAAGAACAGAGAAAAAGAAAACAGAAAGCCTTCAGTCTAATGAATGATACACAAATGTCAGCCTACAAAAGATCATTTCTATGGAACAGGAAGCTTAGAAGTGACAGTGACTTTAAAACTGCTGTTACAAATGTATGTCTAACCACATCATAAGCAGCTCTTCGTCAATTTTACAGTAGGAAAAAACTGTCCAACTGAAAGTCAGTAGAAGCCACCCCTCCCCATCTGCTGAAAGCAAAATCAGACCACTATTGTATGAAACCTATTTCTAATATTAAATTATGCATCTCCTAGCTAAAACATTTGAAAATACTGGCAAATAAAGTAACTCTATTTTCACAGTTACAATGTAAAAATAAATTAAGACATGCTTTTCTGGCATGTACTAAAGGTCATGCAAAAGTGCTAATCACATTTTCAAATAAATACACTGCAGCACAAGAGAGATGGGATTACAGAGATAAGCAGATTTAAACTAACTCAAATACTTTGAAAGTCACGACAAGTAGTACTTAAAGTAAAACCTATGTTTTGCACAAGAAAAACTGGGCATACCTATTTGACAGATGAATGCTCTGTATTTGATATTGCATATGCAGTACCAACAAGTTTAGATTCACCATATGGAAGGCAGAGCATATTGGGAATCTACAGAAGTGATTCTTTGGGCATTGCAATTAGAGACTTTTAATGGAAAGTAGTAGCATTTTTTTCCCCCCCAAATGGCAGTCAATGCATATTAAAGGATATCTGACAGAAGCCATAAAAACAAACAAACCAGTAGATTTCACTCTTTCATTTCCAATTTTCTTCTGGAAAATTATTTCCTCAATAAGTGGTTGACAACACTACCACATTCAGCAAAGGTTAGCTACTATGACTTTGCTTACTCAGATGCGAGCGATAAAGTCTGGAAGTTAGTCCAGCTGAGCTTCCCATCTGCGATCCCTATGTACCTTTGATTCTTAATGAGAAATTTCAGTAGAGCAGTCTCAAAAGTTATTTCTTTCCCACTGAAAACTGAAACTTGCTCTTAAATTTACCCTGCCATAGAGGAGACCTCTTGCTCAACTGGAAAGCAGAAATAAGTGAACTTCCCACTGTTCGGTAGAAAAAGTTCTTGATGGTGGGTTTTACCTCTGCTGGCTTGCCAACACCAACAATAATCAACTTGCCGTCCTCCAAGCCAACAAGGATGTGGCTATACTCTTTGGTGACAGAAATGCAATGAATTGGCAGTCGCATGGCCAAGGGGGAGATGCAAAGACTCAGGCTGAAATGAACAAAAATCACATAAGAGAAAACACATCATGTATTTGCTTGTACATACTCCAAAGAATCACATGGCAGATGAAATCGCTGTCCACAGGATGCACCATAAATCACAGTTTGTCAGGATCCAGTTTGCAATTTCAGTTACTGTAAACCCCTAAGGAACAATCTAAATTTATCCTAGAACAGGGTAAAAAGAAAAAGCATGGATGGCTAAGTCAGTAAATTAAGACATTTTTACTGAATAACAGTAACATTGTCACCTAGGCAGCTGTGAGACTAAAGATCGATCCCATTTTGAGGGACAATGGAGCTCCTGGAGCATAGCAGGAAGTGAAGCTTAAAACTCAGTGCAGCTTGATCCTGCAGTTGCTGAGCTCCCAGTAACTGATCAAACATGGGGACAATCACAGCTTGCAAATGTCAGACACAGCTCTTCCAAAATTTGGTCAGTTTTAGGTGTGTAATTGGGATAAATGCCTGGAAAGAAAGAGGTATGCTACAAACATTTTATTTTCTCCCTGTCTCAGCTCCCCACTAAGAGAATTATTTTCAGGAACACAGGAAAAAGCAATGGATACAACCTACAGCACCAAGCAAAGTCCAAGTTCCACAGCCATTTCTCAATAACCCTTTATATTTTCTTCTTAATAAGCAACTAACAGTGGTATATTACCTGTACAGATCCCGAATGGAAAGAAATCCCTGTAAGCTGCCCATCACGATATACTCGCCAGTCACACACATATCTGACACCTCTTCCTTCAGAGTCTCAGAACCCAGATATTTTCCATTGACAGAATAGAGATGCAATGCATTCTTATCCTGAACAGATCAAAAAAGAAATCTGTCACTGAGGTCTGGGTGGATTAAGAGTGTATTATTTGCATCTTTAGACTACAACAGAAGCTAACTTGGGCAGTATCCCACAGATAATATTGCTGACAACAGGTTTCTTGTTGAATGACATAAGTACCAAGCATTTATGCTATGTCTATGCATACCAGGCTCCGTATGGAAATTCTGGATGTTATAACCTCTTGATGCAACACAGTAACGTCTTACCTATACATCTAATCAATTCCAAATTTTCTGGCAATTTAATGGATTTAATGGACAGATCCTTATTTAATAAGGGTTTTAACAAGGAAGCAAAAAAGGAAGAGTGTACTCAAACCCTGCTGCCATCCTCCCTCCTCCACACCACACATTGAAAAGCAGAAGGAAATACAGCACAAGTTTTTTTCCAGAACTAGATCTTGAAGCATTTTCTGGACAAGGCAATGAATTCTTGACAGATCAAAGATGCAGCTAACACAGTCATCTTAAGCTCTTCCTGCCTGACAATACCTTGTCCTCTTCTCTCCTGATCTTCCCAATGCTGTTAGTATACCCATACTCAATAAATTTGTCCTCCAAGAAATTTCCCATGCTCACTGAAATAATATCAGCTCTAGTCTTATTAAATCAACTATGTGGCTACTCAATAAACAGAATAAGCTACACTGCAAACCTTACAGCTCTCTCCAATCCAAAACTAAGAAACACTGGTGTAATCATGGAGAATTTTGTAACCAGAACTTGCTGCTCCCCTTAAAAGCCTCTGTTTCTGTGCACCATGGAACTTATTTCCCCTAATTTTCCATTTCAAAGCAGCTCTCCCAGGAAGATTCATTAGTTCAAGCTTGAACATCTTCCTTGCACATGTTTGGAGATTTTTATGAAACAGCACAGACATATTAAATAGTACTGACATACTGTGTGTTCTCCTTTCTGTTAAGCAAATTTCATTCAAATTGACTAAAAAAAAATACAAAAAAAAAACCCCAAAACAACACAGCATGCTCTAAAAGCCTCATTACTTTAGAAAATAAGGTTAAAGTTAGGTCAATTTATTATTAAAGTCTTCAGTGAAAGAAATACAGGTATTGCACATGCCTAAGTACCTTAAGAGTAGTCTTCCCTTCTATGCTGGTGTGGACAACTACATGGCCTTCCCAGGACACAGCCAGATTGGGAACAGTCAGCAGGAGAGAACTCTCACAAGGTGGTCGTAAAGTCCTCACATACTGACCTTTCCGAATAGTGCGGACAATAACAGTCCCATCCTGCAGTGACCAAAGTCAGGTAAGCTGTTACTCAGCAGGTATATTACCACAACACACAGAGTATTTAAATACAGAGGGAGTATTTTGAAAGCACTTAAATCATTAATTGGACATCAAGACTTCTGAACATTAGGAACTTAGCCTTCCCCTCAAGGCCATCTGCTATAGGTATATGAAAAGTCAAATTCAAACAGGGCATGAGAGGATGGATAGGCAGCAAATCAGCCATTTCAAAGATCACATATATGAATAGGCATTATGTGAAGTACAGAGTCAAAGTTCAGCAGTCTGCCTGTGTAGCACAATAGAGTATAGAGCATGAGTAAGCTGCAGAGAACCTTCCAGCTTAAGGAAAGCAGGGAAGAAACTGCAGAATCATTTCTATGAGAATCTTAAGATCTCCTAATAAGTTCACCCATTCTGCACAGATGAGCTTTAACAATGCAACATGGTAGCTGAGGCCTATGCTGTGCAGAGCAGTTTGAGACAGCCTGATTTAAGCAGGCAGCAAGAGAGATGGCACATTATCTTCTTGATACACAAGGCTGAAAAATAAAAGTTGTGAAATTAGTAATTTTTTTGTTTTATATTTAATCAACTTAAGACATACTCTATGATTAGAGTACAGAAGAAGCAAAGAGGGAAAAGTATGAGGATGCTTACCCTGGATCCTGACACTGCCATATCCAGTTCAGTGCTGATGCCAACACTTGAAACCTCATCAGTATGCCCATAAAGGATCTGTAATGGCTTAGGTGCCAGGCCTACAGGCACTCCTCCCTGAGAGTAACAAAAAGTGCAATGACACATTCTCTTGCAGCTGAAGGACAAACAAAAAATAAATTTCTGGTATCTTCAGTATAGGTTGCACGAGATGTATATCTGACATAGGCCAAACTCAAAGGCATAACTCACCCATTCCAATTTCATATTATTGCCTTTTATGTCAGCAGCCCTATTTACTGAAATAAGAATGAATGAACATAAAGTTACTATGTGGGTGTGAAAGGCAGTTACTTAGCTGACTTCTTTCTCTTCAGGTGTCCAGGTGCACAAGGACCAGAGTGAGCGGTCCTAACAGGAGTTGCTCACCCACCCACCCATCCACTCACTTTTTCTTCATCTGTGTATGGTGGTTTGTTCAATTCTTAGTTTACTCTGGAATTAAATACTACCTTCAGAGCCAAGCTTAAAGAAGCTGTAAGCTATTTAGCTTAAAATCACAGCAAATCTACTCCATTTTTTGAGGAAAAGAAAATAATCCTCAGTGACTACCAGCAGTATGATATGCAAAGAAAATCTTGCAATAATGCTCATTAACACTAGTCATTTTCCCACATGACTGTAGGGTGTCAAAATGTAGTATTTTTGTTCCAGTGAGTGTAGTGTCAGCATACGGAGACTTATTCTCACACCATTCTAATGCAAGACCTGTGGTCTGACAGAAGGTACAATCGTTCCACACAGAACACTTTATTCTCATTTCTGTGATAGAAATTTGACTGTCAACCATGCCCTGAAAGTCTGAAACATGCAGGAAAACACAAGACTAAAAATACAGAGCTAGGAAAGACTGACACAATTCAGAGCAGACAAACAGAACCAAAAATGACAGCATGCAGCCCCTTACTGCTGCTTTATAAAGACCAAGATAAAACTCTCATGAGAGGAATATACAATACATAGAACATCATTTATCTATCTATTACATTAAAAAAATAAATAAAAATCTAAAGAAAAAGCAATTCTAAACAAAGAATCCTCAGAGGATTACTTATTCAACTTGCACTGAAAAGCTAAATAAACTAAAAAATTTCCAACATTTACTTTCACTTGAGACAAAATAATACTGTTGTGAGCACTAACATTCTCACACCATTGAT
>JANHGL010010840.1:16976-33273 GCA_024611195.1 Ceyx melanurus | reverse complement strand
GGGGGGGGGGGGGGGGGGGGGGGGGGGGTAAGACCCGAAACCATGCACGCCTCGAGTTTATTTTTAAATCCCTCACCACGGCGTTCGAGCTCCTGGAGCTGCTGCTCGGGCAGGACTTGGCTCCCCTGAGTTTTTTCGGGGTGCTGTGGTGA
The DNA here is from genome assembly GCA_024611195.1 of Ceyx melanurus. Taxonomy (NCBI): domain Eukaryota; kingdom Metazoa; phylum Chordata; class Aves; order Coraciiformes; family Alcedinidae; genus Ceyx; species Ceyx melanurus. Next base: position 33,121 of record JANHGL010010840.1, on the reverse strand, counting down.
TGCCCTGGCCCAGCTCCTCAGCGTGCGCCCCAAAAGCTGGTGAGCACCTCTGGGGTCCCTTCGTGGGTTTGGTTTTGGAGCTCTCGGGTGGCTCAGACACCCTGGGTGGGCACAGGGGGTGGGTGGGTGCTCAGACACCCAGAATGGGTGGTGGGTAGGATGGGGTGTCTGAGGGTGCTGGGAGGCCCTAGATGGGTAAAGGGAGGGTGTCAATGGGTTCCCTGAGCTGCACGGACCCCTCGAGTCAGGGGGTTCGGAGGAGACACGGGGTGTGTGACTATGGGGCAGGGGAGCCAAGGGACTGGGGGAGCTGGGGACACACGGGCACTTCCAGGGGACATGGATGCCAAGAGGACACCAGGGGATATGGGACTCTGCAGACACTGGGGGCATGGCTCAAAGGGAGCAGGGATGAGCCTAGCTGGCATGGCTCAGCATGGCACGGTGACACCATGGCATGGTGGCATGGCTCAGCACAGCACGGTGCCCTGGCACGGCTGCTCGCCAGGGTGGCACAGTGCTGTGTGGTCGTGGTGCCCGCTGTACAGCATGGTGGAGGTGCAGGGCACAGCTACACGGCTGCTTGGCATGGCTCTGCCACCACCACCAAGCCCACCAAGCTGCCAGCTCAGCACTGGCACTGGATCCCCCAGCCTGGCACTGGGACCCTCCAACACAACCTGCACAGGAACAGCTTCCTAGGCCTGGGCAAACCATCCCCCAGTGCCCCTGAAAAGGCAAAACCAGCCCTCGTGTGTCCCCCCAGTGCACGGCCATGCCTGGCACCCCTCAAACCAAAGCCAACCCTCGTGTTTGCCAAGTGCAAACCCAGCCCTTGTGTCCCCAAAGCTGTCCCCTCAAAAGGCACCTCCAGCCCCTGTGTCCCCAAGTGCAAAGCCATCTCCAGCAGCCTCTCCATGCGTCCCCAAAGGTCAAGGCCCCCCCAAAAGCAGCACAAAGCCCCCCCAAAAATGCAAAGCCCACCCCGGCTCCGCAGCAGAAACCCACAGCAGGAATTCCCCAGGGGGTGCCGGTGACTCCTTGGGGGTTTCCACAGAGATCCTGCCCTGGCTGAGCCCCAAGAGCTGCGAGGGGTGGATGAGGGATGGGGAGCTATGTGGGAAACCAGCAGGAATTATTTTTTTTGCTGGGGATGAGTGGGCATGGGACAGCATGGGATGGAGTGGGATGGCATGGGATGGAGTGGGATGGCATGGGATGGAGTGGGATGGCATGGGATGGCATAGGACGACGTGGGATAGCACGGGATGACATGTCAAAGCTGGAACAGAGGGGCAGGAGTGGGCAGAGAAGGTGCCAGGGGAGTAAATTCCTCTCTCCTGACCAGCACCCCAGAGCTGCCATCTCCCTCTGTGGGGACACGGGAGGCTTCACTCCAGCAACACCGGCCTTGAGGGACCAGCACAGCCCAGTGAGACGGGGCACCTGCACCCCTAGCAGGATGGGACACATCCCCTGCCTTCACCCCAGAGCCCCCAGCCCGCTGGGTGCCAGCTTTGGGACACACATCCCCCTCGAGCCCCCACGTTGGGCTTTTTTTCCTGTGTCTCAGCAGCTCTGCATGTGAATTTTTGCAAAAGCAGCTCGGGGTTGGGGGAAACGGATGTTTTGTGGCTCTGGGTTTGACGTCTCCTTGGGGCTGGGTTTGCTGTGAGCCCCCCCCCCCAGCACAGGTCACATCCCTCCCAGCCCCCCTGGAGAGCTGTTGGGGAGGATGGAGCTGCAAACAGAGCCCCCCAGATTCAGGCTGGGAGGCGATGTCAGCGCTCAGCCGTGCGGCGGGGCAGAGAGGATGGGATGTCTGAGGCATCCCAGTTTCCAGCCCCTCAGCCGCCCAGACGCAGCGGGGATGGGCGCTGCCCCAGCACCTGCCACGGTGGCCGGGGAAAGAGAGCAGGAAAACACCGGCAGGAATTTCAGAGGGTTCCTGGAGGACCCTGAGTGATGACGGGCGGAGAAACAACCATCTGGGGAGCCCAAGGTCCCTGCCACCCCCTCGGCCGACGCCGGGGACACGGCACCCCACCCGTGGCGTGGCCGCTTTGCCGCCGAGCAGCCCCAGAGCCCGGCGGGGGGAAGAGGCCCGGGAACGGCCGTGGCAAACCAAGCGGCCCTAACGTGTTTAGACTTCCAACACATTAAGCAGGTTGGTCTCAGCATCGAAGTGACACCGTCTGTCTCGGCCGAGGGAGGGAAGGGGAGAGAGGACTCGGAGCAGCGCTGCCGGCAGCCCCGGAGCTGGGCACAGAAAGACCCGCCCCCGGGGCAGGGGGATGGCGGCAGTCCGGGGGGTCTCCACCAGCTGCCCCGTTATCCCCTCACTGTGGCTTTGCAGGAGCCACATCAGCCCCTGAGCTGCATCTGGAGGTGGAAGGGGCTGAGCTCTGTGCCCAGCCCCAGCACACTCTTATTCTCCTCCTCACCCCAGCACAATCCCCCCGAGACCCCCACCCAAGCTGCAGCCCAGGGTGGGGTCTCCCCCCATCCACATCATCCCAGTGTGAGGCCAAAGGATGGTCTCGGGGTGGGCACCAGCAGCTCAGGCTCATTTTGCTCCAAGTCAGGGTGATTCCATAACCACCCCAGGGCCCATATCCGCCCCAGCTCCCTCCAAACCAGGGTGCTGGGCAGAGCTGGAGTGGATTTCAACCCCCCCTGCACCACACACCCACCCCTGGGTGGGAGGCAGCACGGAGGGCACAGCAGGCACCCGGCCACGATGTCGCCAACAGCACCCAGGACGATGCCAAAATGCTCCCCCCCCTTCCCTGGGCACATGGAGGGCACCCGGCCTCTGCCCGCCCCCCGGGTCCCTGCCAGCCCCCCGGGCTCTGCCCGCCCACCCCTGCCCGACCCCCGGGCCTCTGTCCGCTCACCGGCAGTGGGCTGAGGACTATCCGCGAGCGCGGGGCATCCCGTCGCCGGCAGTAGGTGTCGGTACCGCCAGGTCCCCGCCCAGCCGCTTGCACCGCAGCACAAACCGAGGGCCGAGGCCTAGGCCGCCGTGAAGCCGCCGAGCAGGGGAGAATCCGGAGTTTGCTCCCTGACTGTGAGACTGTGCCTGACACTGCAGGGGCTCGGGAAAGGAGATGAATGTCAGAGGAGTGCAGCCTTCCCCACGAGGAAAAAGAGAACCAGTAACACCAGTATGACATACCGGCAAGGCAGTGGTGGCAGTGGGATTGAGCTGACAACCTCAATCTACCCACCATCTGAAGCTACAGCTTCAGCTGTATAAATACAGTGTCCAAACTACAGACATTCTCCACGACATAACGTACTGGTGGTGCAGGACGTGAGATAAACCTCATTTGCATCTCTTTGTCGTACCTGAAAATGGTAATCAGCATTATTAAGGGGAGGGAGATCCAGATGGAAGGCAAACTGTTGGCTGGGGTTTACAACTTTCCACTGAAACTTTGTGACAATATAAAGGCAGCTATCGTGGCTAATCACTCACAGCTCCCGTGTCTCCCAAAGGTGAAAGATGCAACCACAGCAACTGAGTTTATTTTGTTGGAGGGCGCTGAAGAAACTTGGAATAAATGTGACAGATGAAGAAGTGTGGAAAGAATCAACACGTGATAAAAGGGGGCTTAAGATCAATGGTGAAAAAAGTGAGAAAGAAAAATAACACTAAAAAAACCAGCACAGGCACCCCCAACCATCAAAGATAAAATCTGTGAATAACAGGGAAAGAAAAAAGACGACGATTAAGGTAAATTAATTAGACCATCACAGACATACTGGTAAAGAATGGTATCATACACAGCAAATGGCCCGAGGCCTGCAGTCATTACTGTAACATAAGGTTATTTATGTAGTAGTTACAAATGTAAATCAAGATAAGTATAAAGAAAGGCTGTGTGACTACTGGTAGGAGACATAGAGTAAAACAGGGAGGGGAAACAGCAAAAGGATAAAAAAGGCAACCTTTGTATGTCACTGGTTTTAGCTTCTGAACTAAGAATGCTACAGAAGTTGACCAAATACCCCATACTTCAGGAAATTCTGTTTGCTTCCAGCTGCACCAACCCCTTATTTTGTCAGCAGACTTCAGGTTGCAAAGCGTTGAAGTATAGATCCTGAATCAGTACTGTTCTGCTGTAGAGAAATTAGAACAGGAGATCAAATTATGCTGTGAGAACCATTTTATTACCCAGTAGATAATATTATCTTTCAACAGGGCCATCATGACTTGATAAGTCAGAAGGCTGACAATTTTCCAGCAACGTTCTAAGAAAAAGTAAGTCTCGTATGAAATACTTTTAATGCTGGTCTAAATGTGCTTGCTTCAGTTGGCAATTAAACGTTCTGCAAAGGGCACAGAGGCGGTGCGATTTCTCATCTCTACACGGGGTGGCACAAGACAGCTGGAAATCGCTCAGGTGTTCAAATGGAACCGAGAAAACAAGCAAACGAGAGGTCAGAGCCCACTACCAGGGAGTGTTAAATAACGCTATTTTTAGAGATCAGACAATTGCAAATATAAGCGGCGTCTCACATGAAAGCTCTCCCGAAGAGAACAGACTTGAAGGTATGAATTTTGTCCTATACATGGGAGGAATCAACTGCCAGACAGCTTTGGGTCTGACAGAATTCACAATTAACATTTAAATAGAAAGTAGTCACCAAAAGCAGCAGCATACAAAACAGCCACCTTTTCGATGGTCTTTCCCCATTTATTAGAAAAATATTTTCTAATAATCTAAAAATCCTTGTTGGAGTCTCCATCCCATAAGGTAATTTAGGAGTTGTTTGGATGTAGTGCTTAGGGATAGGGTTTGGTCCAGGACCTGTCAGTGTTAGGCTAATGATTGGGGTCAATGATCTCAAAGGGTTTTTTTCCAGTCATCTGGGCAATTCTGTGCAAAAAAACCCACAACCCTAAACAACAAACCAACAACTAGTTTTAAAATTCCCCCACTTCAGGTGGTTCAGAAATGTTGGAATTTAAAAGCATTCACTGGGAAGCCTGTCCCTGTACAGGACACCTCCTTGCCTTTTTCCTCTGCACAATATAAATATAAATATAATATAAAGGCACTTTATTTTGCCCCTTTTTGCTGCTAAGGGCTTTGGGCTGTAGTTTCTCCTCTTCTTTGCTAGTCTGTGCAGGTCACTTGGTTCCTGTCTTAGCCTCCTGTGATGCAAACAAGCACAGCACCCCATTGGAGTAGTAGCTCTCAGGTATGTGGACAGTGCTGCTTTGCCTCAGAGCTGTGTTCTTGCCAGGCACATCATCCCCTCTGCAGAGCCAGGCTGCTGCCATCACTGTGTCCCTGGGCCTCTGAGCTCCTTCACACACAACCCATCGTGCTCTACTGGACTAGTTCTTCTTAGGCAGACTTGCACTTCACATCTCCTAGCACTCCTCCCTGACATCTCTGAACAAATACCTTGTTGTTGAAAAGAAGTCAAGGTCTAAGTGAAAATCTTGTGTTTGGAATTCATCAAGAAAAGTACAAAGAATGTTCATCTTTTAAAACAGTTAAAGCAATCCCCAGATCTTTGCCACTTCAAGGACATAACTACTACCTACATACAAAAGAAAGTCTATTCATCCCCTGTGTATATGATTTTCAGGGTTTTTTTCTTTTTTTTTTTTTCTTTTTTTTTTTCTTTTTTTTTTTTCCATCAGAGAACATCACAGTTTGTTGTGTGCCAACAGCCATCCTGGCATGAGATCAAGCAAAAGGCAATGAGAATCTTCAAGTCTGCATTTGTGTATGTGTGTGATATAATGATCATATTGTTTACATAACACTGCTGTTATCCATTAGCATTTAAATAAGATTTCTGTATCTGCCAGTGAAAGGTGCTGAATATGTTGCTATTAATACCATATTTGCTAACTACTCTGCCCTCAAGAAAAATAGATATTAATCCTAAATTTCACTTCAGTTGGAAACGGAGGGATCCAATAACAGTGGCTGATTAAAAGCAACAGGAGATCTCTTCATCCTTCTCTCCCAGAAATACCATTAGAGAATTCCAGTGCACCAGTAGCATTGCAGCCAAACACATGGCTGCTTCCTGTTAACACAGCCCTTCATTTCTGCTGGAGTCTGCCTAGCTCAGGAAGAAAAGGAGCTGGTTACAGCTGGGTACAGACGAGCTCTGTTTTCTAAGGTTACTTTCTGCACAGCTACATCTGACACGGTAGGCATTAGCTTACTCTGCCCTGGAAAACATGGGTGATCTTTGCCATTTGCAGGATCAGCTGAATGTTTACCAGGCTGCTGTGTTAATGGTGTAATTGTTATCACCTTTTGGTCTGAAACCATTATCGAGCGTGGATAATCACCCCAGGAACATATTTATGCAGACTCCAGAAGTCTGCAGGTGTTGAGTTGTCCACTGGCACTCGTGTGTTCTGCTGGTCAGGGTGCTGCTCCTCCTTGCATGCAGCATGAATGCAGTGCTACTTGGCTCAGCTCACTTGGTACAGTTTCTGAAAAAAACATGAAGTACCCTGTTACATGGACAGAAGATATCTTTGCTGCTGGAGCTTGAGGGGGAAAACCGGGTACAATTATATATTCCTTTAATTATTCATGACTCGGGTCTGAAGTGAATGTGTATACGTTTTTCACTTATTCACTTTATAAAATTCAAAACTAAGCCCAGAAGCAGTTTTCTTCTTGGCAGCATGACAAGCTTCCCTTCCTCAGCAAGCCAGTCAAAGGAATCGTTCCTCAGAGAGTTTGTCATCCTCACGTACCTCAGCGAGCTGGGAGGAGAGCTGGCGCTCATTACAACCCCCAGCACGCACACGGGCGTGAGCTCCCTCCCTCCCCTTGCCCTTCCTCCTCCTCCCCGGCTGTGACAAGCCCATCTCCGAGGAGCGTGTGGCTTCGTTTGTGCAGCTGATGTGCAGTTCATTAATCCAGCAAGCATCGCCCAGGCCTGGCAAGGACAGCGTCTCCGCCCGTGTTCGGCTGGCTCTGCCCCTCATTGCCCAGGCGGCGCGCAGGCTGCAGACAGGCGATTTGCTGCCTTCTCCAGAACAACCAGGACAAAAGCAGCTCGGGAGCCAAAGCTGATGTAAACGTACATTAGGAGATTGTTTTGATCTGTGCTGGCAACACACTGTGCTTCCTGGAGAGACATGCAAATTGATGGGACACCACTTGACGTGATTAAGGCACTGCATCCAGAGGAGGTGACTGTCCCTCGGCATGAGAACGACGTCAGGAACCAGTGATCCTTTACATTCTTGGCAGTGCAGGTGGGACCATGAAATTAGGAGCCTCGTGCAGACTCGTTGTAATTCAAGGGCTGGGTGTTTATAGTGGGATTACCATTAGTTGTTTGTCTTGCAAGGGAAAAGGACAAAAGTCAGTTTGTAGCCTTCAAACCAGAAATCTGTATCTGCTGGTACTACAATAGTTCAGGATAGCTTGTCGAGTCTGGAGACAACAGAAAAAAGGATGAGTTAAAATATTGCCACAGGGAGGCAGCAGCTTCTGCTATTCACTCACAGCAGTGGGGCTCCTCACTTGGAAATTTAATTATCAGAGACACTGACACTTCTTGTTGATAGACACAAGGTTCAGAACTCATTCCCATGCCTGAGTGAAGCCAGATGCATCTTGTGCCAGGATTAATAAGAAATTACTGATCACTACCTGGAAATTTGGGCATAAGAATGGCTACATTTAGGGTGAAAGACTGTATCATCTTATTACTGTAATACTAAAATAATATATTATCTCACTATCATATCCTATTAGTAGTCCCCTGAGTCAGCCTAGCAAATAGCTAACTGTAATATCTTAATTAACCGTGTGCTAGAATCAACCTTCTTCTCCCTAGCAAACTGTACACATGGCTAATTACACTAGATAAGCACACAAGCACGAGGCAAGCAGGCATTAGTGCTATGGTGGGGCATGCAGGTCTCCCCCTGCCCTGCACAGCAAGGCAAGTCTGGGGGCACTGGGGTCATGGGGGGGAAATGGCACCCTTCAGTTGAATGCAGACATTAGGTAAACACCATCCTCTTGGTATGATGGAGAGCAGAACCCTTCCAACCTCCTGCACAGACAAAGGAGGCTGCTTTTGCATCCCTCTCCCCTGTTCAGCTGGGCAAAGGAAGAGCACAGAGTAGCTCTGGAAGGTGTTATCTTCCCCCTGCCTGCCACCCAGCCAGCTCTGAGCACACCCTGCTGCCTGGCACGCTCCAGAACCCCAGCACTGCCTCCCTGGGAGGGGAAAAGGGGAGCTGGGCTGGGGGGCTGCCTGTGCACAGCTGGCACACGGTTCACCAGGGACTTGCACCATCTGGTGCAGATGAAACTCTGACACGTTTCACACTCTGCCAGCAAGAGGGGCTTGGAAAGACAAAGCTGTGATGAGTTTGAGGGACACGTGTCATTTCTGAAGTACCAAGCTCATCTGAGGAGGCTGAGCACTTCCAACAGTCTCATTCTCTGCTTTATCCAGGACAGGGTTGGTACATACTTCATTCTCCAGCTTCTGCTAGTTGGGTAAAACTTTTTAAACTGGGTAATTTCTCATATATTTTCTGATCCAAGAAAATAGTCCCCAGATCCTAGCCCTAAAGAGCTAAAATACTTCAAATCTGTGGGTTTTTTTCCCATCTCTTTCCATCAGTAATCAACTCCTTTGACATTTTCTCCACTGGTGGCTGTAATGTTATTCTTTAAAATAATTTTTGGTTCTCTGTTGCTTTATTGCTATTTTTTGAGGTAATTCCCATCTAAGCTTTCTCTGTCAGGCCTTTCATCTCTAAGCATTTATTCAGTTAGAATACTTAGATTTTTTTATCATAGCCATTAATTTTAATTTTCAAACAGTGTTTTTTGAAGATCAGCTGAATTAAACCTTTTTTTTTTTTTTAATTACTGTCAAATTAATCCATAATGGAAGGTAGATAACAGCAGAGATGAATTCTTTTTGATTTTGCTCACTTAAGGAGATATTATACATAACATTAAACCCAGTGAGGGTATCTGTCAAAATCAAAAAGTCACTCAGACTGACTAAAAGACAAGGAAGCAAACACACTGGTATTGACATTTGGCTCCTTTAAGTGTTTGTCTGTAGACACAGCAGTGCCTCAAGTGCTTGCATTTGAGGTACCTGATTCTGACCTTGCCTTTTTCCAATGACTAAATGCTTACTCGGGTCTGCTGAGTCCTCAGACACTCCCATTCCAAGACATTTTAATAAACCCCAACCAACCAAAAATCAGCAGGGGCATGGATGTAGTAGTTCATCATGGCATCACTTATAATTGATTGGTTTAAGCTAAAACTTTTTTTCCTGCCTGAGCTGGCCTGACTTCAGTGACAGTTCAGTTGGCAGTAGTCATGTGTTAATTACTGTGGTTCAAAAATAGGTAAAGAAGTTCTAAAAAATGATCTCTGAAGTCTGGAAAAATAAATAAGTGTTCTGCTGGAGTAAAATTAATTCTTTCATTTTTTACTGGTTTTGGATGAGTTTTCCTTGTGTACTCTGTAAACCTACAGGCTTGGTCATATTCATAGATTCATTCATAGAATGTCATATCCTACTAGTCTAGCAAAAAGCTCAAACTACTAGTAGATCTGGTGAACAAAAGCCAACCAACCAAAAAAACCAAACCAAACCAAGAAACCAGACACCAAACGAAACCCTCAAATTCCAAACATTGGCTGCCATCATCACAAGTAAACATATGAGCAGTGAGATCCTAGGATTAAACACAAATGCACACAGGTAAAATGAGAGAATCAAAGTCTTCAAAGTACCACTAGTGATTTTACAAGAAGATTTTACCTTTTTTTGCACAGATAAGGGCCCCAGTTGATGCATCTTGGCTGTTGACATTACCAAGCCCAACTGCATCCTTCTGTCAGGAGAAGCCAGACACAGGTTGCAGACCAACCCTATCTGTTCCTTTTGTACTACAGTTCATTTTGGTTTACCAGCACAAGCTGAAAGCTGTGACAATTTAAACTGAATTATTACACTATGTTAATAAGTCAAAGCTCTTTGCTGGCTCTACCTTGGTAGCAGTAGCACAAGGGGTCCTGATAACCACTCCTGAACTGAAGGTAATTAATCAAATCAGGACTGACATATGGAAAATCTGTGTGTAATTTTCAGTGCTGCTCTTTGTGATCTTCTTGGCCAAGGTCATGAAATCTAAGGTGTGGTTCCTTATTACCCAAATTCATAAAACAACTTCAAGGACTATAAATTCTTCTGATCAAGGATAACATTAAGCTGTTAGTTTTGCACAGTGAGGTTTTATTTGCAGCTACTTGATGTAGAAATACAGAATAGTAGAAATCAACAATACCAATCAATAGATTTATGGGTCATTTACATTCATTGTTAAAGATATTTGTTCATCTCTGTATGAACCTCACAAATGAGGAATGCTCACAAGTCACTGAAACTCCTTCTATGAATATCCTGAAATACTGAAGCCTTTCCAGGTGAGCACTGTGATTCATGAGATGTCTGAGAATGTCTGTGTGTCCCTCAAATACTGTTGCCTTCTAAAGTTTGCACTTAATTGCTTCCAGAGACCTAATTATCATTTGTGGGTAGCAGTCTGTACTCTCCCAGCCATACTGGGGCTCTCCAGTTCAATAGGAATAGGGAACAGAGATCCAGACACAGCATTTACAGCCAGGTGGTCACACAGGAAATTATATCAGTCCTATTTGTAGCTAGAACATTGGGAAGGAGGAGAGATTTTCTTCCTGAAAACAGAACTGCAAATTATTTGCATCACTCTTAAGCAAAAATCGATCCAGAGTTAGCTGGAGGTGGATTTCGTTCGATTCATGGTCAAGTACAGTGTGAAAAGCAGTGGCACATGTGGCAAACAGGGCACTGTGGGCACCCTAAGAACATCAGAAGGCAGTAAGAGATGTCCTGTTGGATTCCAGTCTTCAGTTTCTCCCCCAAGCATGCAAAAAGATTGAGCAAACCAGAAGAAACCCTGTCCAGTGGAGCAAACTAGAATATTGCCCTCAATTTCCAGTGCATTTACAAGCTGCTATTACTAAATATGACTCATCAAGATTAAAAAAAGAAAAATAATTTAGTCACATCTGTTGTCAAGTCACTATTTAATGTTAACTTTTTGTATTTGCTGTGATAAGCACTAAAATTTGCACACCCCTTGATAAATCATTGTTTAGAAACGTCTAGAATGTCCAGTAAATGGTTTGAAATTGCCACAACATAATAAATGGTTATTTGATAATGAATGAAATTGTTTGAAAATACTGTTAAAATGTCAAGTTTTAACACACAGAACATTAGTCAAAAGGAGTGCAAACATGGAAACCGTAGTGACACTATAAATATACCACAACAAATGCATTTATTTGTACAGGGCAAATAGTAGGTGCTGTATACAAACCAATATACATTGATATATGAAGTTAATTTCCATCCCTAAAAGTAATTGCATTGGTTTAACTTATTTAACTCTCCTTACAATAATATTTATAGCAGAGCAAGAAAGTAAAGAAATAAACGATGATAAATAGATAAAATACATAGGAAATGGGAATTGTTTTCCAGTTTAATTACACTGTCACATAAAATTACCATGGAAATACACTATGCCGACAAGAATAATACATTAAAATCCCATTATGCTGTGCAGAGTTGGGTAGCTTTTGTTGCTGTTCATTTCATACACAGCTTTTCATCTTTCCCAATACCATGAAAAGTTAAAGTTGGTAAAAAAGGCAGTGGTGCACAAAGGACAGTGCAGGCTGTGGCAGAGGGGGTTAGGCTGGGGAAGGAGCTGGGAAGCAGGAATGCCAGACCTATGGGGGTGGCTTTTCCCTGCCTCAGCCACAGCTGCACCTCTGCTGGCTCTGACAAGCTCTGCTGATGGGGCATGAGGATAACTACACTAAAAACAGCACCAACAATCAAGCAAAATATCATAATTTTTAAAAGGCATCTATTTTCTTCTTTCAATCCAAATATTTCTGGTCTCAAACTGAAGCTCATCTTCTTTCAATCCAAATATTTCTGGTCTCAAACTGAAGTTCATCTTCTTTCAATCCAAATATTTCTGGTCTCAAACTGAAGTTCCTCTTCCAGCTTTTCTTTCCATGATGAAATTAACGCATCAACACGTGTGGTATTTTGGTGACTCTTCTGTTTCCCCTGTCTCTGAACACAAAACCACAGCTGCACCAGAGGAGTGACTTGACTTTTCTCCTCTTCACTTTTTTTAGAGAAGTTGAAGCTTAGTTTGCTTGAGAGTTAGCTGCTTAGAACATAGGTGAAGAACCCTATAATGCTGCAGTTAGTGCTAATAATATGGTGCATTATTTTGAACTCTCATTTAGATCACTAATCTTGCTGTGTTTTTGACTCTGCAAATTCCAAAGCTGTAGGATTAAGTAGAAGTGGGTGCTATACTTAATTTAAAAAAAAAAGGAATTTAAAAATTCAGTATTAGTCTTTAGAGTTCTAGTAAAAAACTGGAAAATTATTCTTAAGACTTCAAATTCAGAGAAAAAAAGCTAATATGGATGTCATTAATTTTTAAGATCTTTTTAAACCTGCTTTATAAATCTTTTAGCATTTGACTGATAAGATTTGATCAATGAGGATAAGCAATACTCAGAGTAGAAAGGGAATCAGTGGAATAGGAAACATCTGTGAAGAGAATACCACGTACAACCTGCAAGATGAGGCAGCTTCCTATATATAAGATGAGATTTAGGTCAAAGATATTCCTAGTACTTGTCACACTTGTATAAATTACAAGAATGGGCCTCCTCCAAAACTTTATTCCAGCTCTTTGAAATTCTGTGTATGCTGCAAAAATGATTTTTTCTAAAGCTGTCCATTTCTCTGACAGGATGGCTGTAACTAGAGAAGGGCATCATCAGACGTGGGAGGATAGTTTATTATTCTCCTGTTATTTACAGTTCTGGTGAAAAAAGTTGCACGTGGAGAGCATTCCAAGTTCAGCAGAGTTAGAAGAGGGCCTGCTTGCCTTCCCAACACTACAAATGATGGTTTGGCTCATTCAAGGGATCTCTGTACACTGAAGGTAAATTTAAATATCTCTGTCCCTGTATGTTTGAAACTTCTACCATTGTATAAATATATACATACATGTGCATTTACATAATATGCACATACAAATAATGCACATTTTGACAGCCTCACTAGGTCATTCTGTTTGTATAGCAAAGCAGCAAACAGCTCCCTAAACAACAGGATAATCCCATTTCAGCACTAAAGCCAAAAATTAATTTAGTGTTTCCTGCTATTTGTGAATAACTATTATCTGAAAATATTAATTTATGAATATTACTGAGCAGGTGACCACCTCTGTGCTTAATAGGAACTAGCAATTAGTGTATGTAAATCAACTAAGACAGCAGCATCTCAGTTGCTCTTCTGCATAGAGGAATAGTTAATTTGTAGGAATACATGTTTCCAGCCCAGATTTTAAAAAGTCACGTTTTCCACTGCTGAAAACCTCAATACCTATAATATTTGTTGTGCATTTTATGATTATTCTTAATGCCCTTGCAAACATGTGTAATAAAATGCTAACAAAGCATCATCCATTACTTAATTATGTTTATCTAGATGGGTAAAGTTGGGGTGGGGGAAGCTGTGGTAAAAAATACCATTTCCCATTTGGCAAACACAGACAAAATTTACAGCTTAATTATTCCTTGTAGTGCTGTAGAGAGATTTTCCCATTAATCATACTCAGGTCCAGAGCTGATTTATTTAAAAAAAAAAAAATAAAAAAAAAGTTGTGGAATTTCTAATTATTTTTTTTTTGGTAGTGAGGTTTCAAAACTATGTTGGCTCCCAATTAAATCAACTTCCCCTCCAGTAGAGGATTTAAATGTTTGTGAGACTTCATCAGGAGCTGCACAGGGAGCTTTCATGACAGTGATGAAACACCTTCTGTAAGGCAAGACAAATACCTCAGAAAATAATGTGATAGTTGCCTTCAGAAACTTTGCCTATGGAAAATATCAGAATAATTAATCTTAATTAATAAAAATACTTCTCCGTTTCAGCAACCAAGCACATAGAAGAAGAAAGGTCAGTTCCTGAGACCTTTATTCATGAGTGTCCCACTGAATTCCAAACCATCACTTGTGTGCACAGTGATGCCCATGTGATTAAAGCCTGCAGTTTAGAGGCGCTTCTTAATGCTCCATGAGATTTGTTCCATTTGAAGCCTTTTAATAGTGTTTTCTCAAAGCCAGCTCTTGAATATTCCTCCAAGAGAGTTGAGAAAGTGCTTAGTGAAGAAACATCAGCCAGTCTTCATAGAGTACTGTTCAGCACTAGCTAGGGAAAAGTGTTCCTTACAAGTCAATATTTCATGGTCAAACCAGTCACACTGAACAGGAACCCATGAAAAGAAATCATAAATTCTCTTTATAAATACTTGTGCACATCAGATAGGTGTGTTTGAAATGGACAGGTGGACAAGGCATTGCTTGCTGTAGCTGTCTTGCCTCTGGCCAGCTCTGAGATCATTAACTTCTGTGTTAAGCAGCTAAGAAGTGTCTGTCTGCTCACTATTTGTGAGCAGATAGTATAAAGAGTGACTAAGTTCTGCTCCTCCCATGACCCCTTCCCAGCTTGGTACACAAAGCCTGCATGACTACCAAAGCACACATCACCTTGCTGGAGAGTGTCTGACTTCTGCAGAGATTAATGAACTACTGCTGGTTTTCCTTGCCTGACATTTTCATGTTTTTCCCTGATAGGAGAATAAACTCTGGGTTATTAAGCAAAATAAAGACACTTTACTTACAAGGGTTGAAAATCTGTTTAGTGAAGAGATCAGTAGAAAAAGCTTAATCCAAAAACCCCCACACAGATACTGCTAAGAACTCACCAGGCTCAGTAAAATGTTGAATTAATCATTTTTGCCTAGATTTGAACCTATACTACTAGATCACTTATATTAACGTATAGAACTCAGAAATGTACTTTTTTTACCATTTACCTTCTACTTTTTGGACACTGGTGTAGTTCTGGGGTAGCCTGTTATGAACCACTCAACAATTACTTGGATTAGCAGTTCCTCAAGGCATCTTCTGTGGGACAGATTATACTTGAAGAAAAACAGATGGAAAGGTTTTTGTTTTCTTCTTCAGAAATAATCTGTAAGAAACAAAGCAAAATTTATCTCCATGCTTTTCTGCAGATGGTTGCAATGAAGAATCTCTAGCAGCACACAAGAATCCAGAGCAGTCACACCACCAGAAAGGGGGGTGGTGTTACCATGCCAAAATAGTTAAATCTTTCTTGTTCTCTGAAGTAATATATTAAATGAGGAAAACACAAACCTTTAGTAGGTTAACTTGAAAAGCTGAGTCTTTGTTCCCCAAGTTAAGTAGGTGTGCAGACATAGCCAACCTTACTGAAGTCTAAGAATGGTAATGAGGAAAAAATCTCTTTCTCTTCAGGAAAGCTCTTAATCACATGCTTATAGGAGGAGACAGCTGGCAATACCTGCTAAGCACTTTCTGACACAGGTCTTTCTTGGTGAGAGTTGACATAGGATGATCATATGGAAAGTATTTGAATAATTTAATGCCTATTTATAGTCCAGACAAACATGAACTCTCACTTCTTACTCAGTTTTCACATATAAAGGATTTGATTTACCTCTGAGGTTTTTGGTAATGGTTGGAATTGCTCAGCTGATGACATTTGCATCAAAAAGCTTATGAAATGTCATTCACTGCACGTGACACCTTGGAAAGCCTATTTGAAAAGTGCTATATAAGCCCAGAATGTTAGAACATCTTCACTGAATAAAAATTAGCTATTGAAAAAAAAATAATTCTATGGCCTTGTAGTGAATATAGACTAGTTAATACTATATGAGATTTAAAAAAAAACCAAAGGCTTCTTACAGCTTTTCAGTCTCATAAAACTTTTCCTGGCAGACTTAAAAGGCAAAACCTGTTGTGTTTATATTGATGATATAATGATGAGGGCTCCCCTCAGCCTCCTCTTCCTCACACTCAACACTCCCAGCTCCTTCAATGGCTCCTCATTAGATTTATTCCCCAGGCCCTTCCCCAGTTCCATTGCCTCCTCTGCACTGGCTCCAGCCCCTCCAGATCTCTCTG
>JANHGL010010840.1:0-12044 GCA_024611195.1 Ceyx melanurus | reverse complement strand
ATATAAAATAGCCATTTCTAGAGGGCTATTCCTCATCCCGTTGTGAATGCCCACACTGATGGCAATGCTTACATGCAGATATATCCAAATCACTTTTGAATCCATCAATAGCATGGAGAGTAACAACTCAAATGTCTAAATGTTCTTCATTAATATAGGGTGCAAGAAGTAAGACAACTTTAGCTTAACAAAAAGAATATCCATATAGCCTCTTGAATTTTTTTGGCACTTACTCAACTCCAGGTGTGATCCTCCATCAGGTAATGCAATCCCACCTTGTTTCTTACTGTGGGATATGTTTGTTTCTTCACAAAATCCTACATTTCTAAACAAAAAAGAGCTTCTTCAGAAACTGAGGGGGAAGAAAAGGAACCATTTTGTCTCTGCTGCTCTTGAAGCTGAACCTAGCCCTGATTTGCCCTCTCTGGCCTGCCTAGATGTACAGCCATAGATACTTGCAGTTGATCTGAACAATGCACCTGGAGACCAGGGAATTTGGAAAAGAACCATGATGATCCACAGGAGTGACCAAGATACCTTTTATCCCCATGCTTATGTTCCATTGCTGCACTGGAAAGCAGGAGAGAGCTAACTTACCAGCATAGAGACTGTTCTCCAGAGGCTATGAAAGCAGGGCTGTCAGTCCCATGGAGATGGTCAAGAGCTGGCCAGACTGAGGGTGGCTGAGGGCTTGCAAACAGCCCACATGAGGAGTGCAATCAAACAAAAGCAAAGCCAAGAATCACTCTCTGACTTCAGAGATCCCTCTTTCCTCCCACTATGCCTGCTGTTACAGTTTTCCTTTTCAAACTGTGGGAACACAGACCATGGATGAAGGACTGACATGCTCTGCATTTACTCATCCTGGCTGTAAAACCTCTGAATTCACCTGATCCACAGGGTGTTACCTTCTGAGCCACAGCATACTGTGCTGCTACAGTTAGCTCAGGGAAGTAGGATGCACTGGGAAGACAACGGCCACTGAAGAAAACTACTCCAGCATTCCCAGTGCCCAGGAACAGCATTTAAACACTGCATGCACAGTTGCATCATTCCAATGACAAAACACACAGCACCTACCTGATCTCAGGAGGAGACACACCACTGGTACAGAAAGGCCAAGGAGCATAATGCACTGGGTGAGCCCATGGCAAGCACTGAAGAGAAGATCAAACACTGCAGGCACAAGGACTTTCACAGCTGGACAGCTGTGTCTAAACAGAGAAGAGGTGACAAGGTGCAAGAGGAATGCTACACCCCATATTCTGTACCTAGAATTTAATGCCATTCTCTGGCTGTCCCAACAGCTGCCAGAGATTTTACTCTTCACCTCAGCCCGTGGAGAAGGGGCATTGCTCACAGACTGGTGAGAGCGTCACCTCTCCCAGCAGTCTTCTGAAAACCCACTGGTCGCTGTTTTGGCCTCGATTCTGGAAGATTCAGCTTGGCAAAGGGTTCTGGATGTTGTTCAGCACAAGAACTGCAACAGTCCCATGTTCCCTAGTGAGCTTTCTTTGCAATCCCAGCAGGATGAGTGAACTCGAAAGCGTTTCATTTAAAAACAATAACTCTACAGTAGGAAAACTTGCTGTGAAGTTACTCAGAATACTAAAACCTGCTTACAGTTCTCCTTCCCAGCTATACCATCCAGCTTAAGCCAGCAGTGTGCAATTTGGAACTATTCTGGCCTGTAGCCAGCAGTTTAAATGAATATATGTGATTTAGTTCATATTTTCAGGCCTCTTTATTAAATACCTCCCAGTTCCATCTTGCCTAATATTTGATCCAGCAAGTTTAACGACCCTTCCTTCATTAAACATTACAAGCTTTTTAAGACCTTGGCAGTGCTGCATTTCATTCAATAACCTAGTGCTGCTACAAAGTCAACACTGAGTGCCAAGTTAATCCCTCGTGTCCACTAATTACGGCCAGCGCCGCAGCTTCTTGGGTGAGCCTGAATCACTGGGGCAGTGCAGGATTTCCAGGCCAGTGGAGTCAGCACTCCAGCCATATCTCATGTCTTGACACTAGATGTCAGCGAAGGGTAATTGTTGTCTCAATTTAGAGGCCAGCCCAGGTAGCTACTAGCAACCTCTGTTAATGTTTTATAGCAAAGGTGAAGTATAGCTTAATACAAGCATCTGACATATATTACAATAAAAAAAAAGGATATAGTTGTCTAGTGTTTTTAAAGTCAGTCGTAAAAGATGAATAATGATGCAGTTTAAAGCTAAAAGACAGCTGCCAAGCTGAATGGCCATGATGGATGTCTAAACACCCAGTGTAGAGAAAACCTGTTCCCTAGAGACCACCATCCAAAAAATTAATTACTACGATTCAGCATCTTTAAATGTGCCACTTAATATACTGCCACCATAATTAAATTTCCAGCCCTGTGACCTTGAGACCATTTCCTGAGATAATAAATGAGATCAAGGTTTAATCGATGCACATGGAAGTAGAATGTGTCCAAGGAAGCACAAAACCCTCGCAGCGGCGTCAAGGTCAGGAAGCAAAACCGAGGGAAGCTGCGAATCAACACTAATTGCTTTCTTATGATAAAAGATGTTGGTTTTAATTTGCTTTATTTGCAAACAACTGTTCCGCTGCACACTCCCAGACAGCAGCTTTGGAGCTCCAGCCACGGATTGAGTCAGCAGAGGGCATATTTGCCTCCTTGTAGACAGCATCTTTAGATGGCAAAGGAAGCCATGTTCAGCAGCACGCCCAGATCTGATAGCCCAGCTCATCACACCTCAGACAACACAAAGACAGAAACACTGACTGCTTCAGGTGCACTTCTGCCACTCTACTGCAAGAAACCTAACCAAAAGGAGAGGCTTTGTGTACAGACCCTCTGCAGCTGAGTCAAGTCTCCTTCAATGCACGCTGTTAGAGAAATTAGAACTAAGGGGTGGTAGGGAGAGCATATGTTTAGAAAAATGACGTTGTCTAACTTCTTGAGGCCAACCTCGTGTAAAGAGGTGGGGTACCTTTCATTCCAGGAAGCCTGGAGGAAAAATAAAAGCATGTGTCCTGACACCTAAAACCCTGGAACTTTAACATCTTAGAAACCATTAGTAAGAGGACCAAGAGGTGAGACTGGGAAACAAGGTAGACAATAGATCTCTAAATACTAGTACTTGGGAGGTTGTAAGGTGAGGTATTAACAATATCAATCCTGCCAACATCAAACAGATTAAGTTATGAACCACTATAAATTCCAAGGTTAAAATGCAACGGATGCAGTAGAAATAACATCTATTAATATTTTGTGCAAACGAAGGAGGTTGGGTGATAGACAGAATCCCAGGGGTGTCACAAACAAAGATTGCAGAGAGCTCTGAAATCACTCCATGCCGGGAAGACGAGGTACAGAAATCTCTAGCAAAATCAACAGAGGACAAAACAGAACAGTCTGAATGCACGTGTAAAGTCTGAGGACACAATGAGCATGATGAAGACAATTACTTCCTGGTGAAAACCTACCAACTACCCGTGAGAAAGGAAAGTATTAGTAAACCAGCTATCAGGTAAGGAAATCACCTTGAGAACTCAAACCAGTCACAGCTCGGAAAGATAGGCAGTAGTAGCCTGGAAAAACAAATGAAAAAAGCAATCAACCAAAAATCCCAAGATACTGCTGTTTCAGAACCAAGACTTCTAAAGGATGAAGAGAAACAGTAGAAATTGTCTTGATTTAGCCTGACACGAGGCCACACAGAAAATGAAACCCACCATCTGTTGAGACCCGTGTTTGCCTTCAGTCTGATGCATCTAAAGTTGGATTCCCCAAAAACTCTACTCGAGTTAACACTTGCAAAACATCCCTGGACTTTGGGCTACGTTCCTGTTTGTAGGTAGGCTGGGAAATCCATTCTTCCTGGCTAAACTTTTCCTCCTGTCATCCTGTATATACCAGCAAGACCCTTAAAGAATGAAAGCAAGGGGAAGGGAAGTCTTTTATCTGCCAGCTAGTGCTGTAAATAACCCACTGTTCTAACACCATTCCCAAGAAAGCTCATTGCATCACAAACCCCCAGACTGCCCGTACTGGTAGTTCCCATCTTTTGTTATTGAAAGAGCCATTCAGATGCAGCACCACAACCTGAAGGCTACTTCTGATGAGAACAATGGGCAGCTTCAAAGCAGAATAGGCAATGCTTCAATTACACATTTTTGTGTTATGTTTTTAGCCTAATTTGGTCTCTTTGTGATAAACAAGATGTTTTACATATGCCTAGTAGGAATAATTGATAGTTCGTGTTTCTGTGTGTTATACTTGTTAAAATATTTGCATTTAAAAGCAAAGTTGGACTTCTAGCTCTAGGCTACCTATGTGTCTTTCCTAAGGAGTCTCAACTAGAAGCATTTTGAATTATAATTGTCTTCCAAATCTCAAATGAAGAGAGACAGATCACTGTTAACCCTTCACTCAGATCACTTATCCGTGTGAAAACAAATTGTGGTTTAGGCAAGTTGAGTAGAGACCTAGTAGATGGGCTGGAGTCACTTGACCCCCACATTCAATCAGCGAGGTTAGGCAGATGAGTAGAGATTACTTGCACTGCCAAGTGTTGGCAGATCAGGCCCCAGGTAATTACAGCATTAGAACACGTGTACTTTATGAGGAGATCGATTTTACATCAAAGCCAATTACTTGAAACCTGGCAGAAAACAGAAAGGAGGAGGCCCTGTGTTCCAGACACTTGCTCAACTCCTTACCCAGCCAGACCTGTACTGGATGCCTCACAAAACCTGACACAGGCAGGACAGACACGTGGAGCAGAGCTGCAGATCCAGTGGTGCTGTAACTGGGCAGCCCTGGACAGCACACTGTTTTAAGGCAAATATTTTCAAAAGGGATTTGTTACTTCCCCACCTCTCCCTTTGGTGATGTGGAAACATGAGGAACATTCCTTCTCCAGAGGCTGAGGAGATGCAACAAGAAAGAGCTTTGCTGCTCACAGACTGATCTGAAATACTTGGAACTCAGCACCACAGAACACTAAAACCATTCGTTGCTTTTCAACACACAACCAAGAGGGTTTTTTCATGTGAGCTTCTTGATACCAATGAATGAACATGCAAAGTATGTGAATAAAAGCACAGCTGAACTTCGAATTTACAGACGTTTTAAGCCATGAGTATTGTTGTGGCTGTGCTCACTGTAGACAAGGTCACATCTTGGAGCCTCTGGCATTGGCTCTGCCAGACACGGGGGAAGCTTCTGGCACCTTCTCTCAGAAGCCACCCCTGGAGGCCCCCCTGCCCACTGTGAAAACCTGGCCACACAAACCCTGACAGTAGCTAAAGCCCAAGGCAGACAGAGGGCTGGTGTTCATGGCCTGTCATCATTCTGTCCTGCTGGTCATTCTGCAGATGCATAGGGATTATCCTCACCAGTTCCCAGTTTTGTTTTCACTAGAGCATTTCTGATGTCACTGTTAGTGACAAGTGAAGCCTCTGCTATCCAAAATAATGTCATGAAAGAGCAGAATCCAGGACAGTTGGCAAATACCTCACCTAAAGAAACTGGAATGAAGTAGCTTGACAGTAGCAAGGTGTCCATTCCTTACTTGTGTAGTCACAGACAGACATGTTCTTTCCTCAGGTTATTTTGGGGTACACTGGAGAAAAAAAACCAAGAGTATATTAAATAGGTTGTAATGTTATTCTTTGGTCAGCCAAAAGGCTATCAACAGCTGTACATATTAACAGATGCTATGCAGACAAAGCACTGGCCTTTGGCATCCCAATCAGAAACATGAAGCTTTGACTAGTTTTGAAATATTTAATTGTCCTTGGTAAAAATGGGCACCAACAGGTTTTGCTGGAAAGAGGGACTTTTTATCAAGAGATTCCTGCTCTCCATTCTCTGCTGAAGATGAGAACCAAGTGCTCACAGTGAAACAGCAGGGAGGCTTCTTCAACCCATACACGTCTGTTCCATAGTGGCCTCCCAGTCAGGAATGTTATTCTGCAGACCTCTGAGGGGAGTGGTGCTTGTCTGCCACTGGTTTCCTACAGCTCTGCCCTGCTGAGCTGTCCTCTCCAGACCTCACCAGCTACCTTGTAGTGTTCAGTTCCTGAACATCTCTGTCACATGGCAAGGATTCTCCCGAGCTCTCAGGCAATATTCTCAAGCATGCCATCGAGGAGCAGCAGGATGCTGTGTGGTTTAAATCATGCAGCCAGTCACTTCCCAGCCTGGGTGCTTGCTTCTCTTTTGTCTTCCTTGCTTATTTCTGCTACAAATTGGGTGAGGCAAACGTTGCCCCTTGGAGTATCCATGAAGTGTTCAGCAATTTCATTTAGAGCCCCTGGGCACTGCTGTAATAAACATCATTAAAATAATATTTACCCAGTTAGATATGGGTAAATACTTTACATTTATCACCTTAAAGTTAATACATAGCTCAATTCTTACCTAGTGGGTCTGTGTTCACTCAGAATGTGACAGTAAAGAAACTTCAAAATTAACATATATTCAATAGATAAAATGAATAGGAGCCTGTGCAAATAAAGTCAGATGCTCTGAAAAATAGTAGGAGATGCAGAAACGTCAGCTTATATTTATGAAGCTTCACTCACCTGTGTTATTTCCATTATATGCATAGATCTGGCTACTTCTGTAATACCTGAATTCATGTTTTACAGACATGCAGATGTCTTTTCTGCAGTGGAAAACATAACTGAGAAATAACCATAGAAGGCTGTCATGTACTGACTCACCATGGCAATTCCTGATACAGTGGCTTCAGCAGGAGCACTGAGCATGTGCAGACAGCCAAGGATGGCTGGTGTTTGCACACTAAACAGTGTGAATAATAACATTATATCAGTAGTACTCTACCCCTGATACAATCTTAAGACCTTTTTATTTAATGAATAAGATGCTGCATAACAATATAATCTGTACTTTTCCAAATTAGTCACAAACCATCTGGTTTCTCTCCAATTACTTGATTTTTTTTTTCTTCTATATCTCTAAATATTACTGACCTAAAAAAGATTTCATCAAAGGCTGCTGGAATCCTAACCCCTCCAGCAACTATTAAATTGGTCCACTCTGTGTCCTGTGCTGACAAATCATTATACTCCAGAGCCTTACAATCCATGGTAGTATCTCAATTAGAGATAAAGGTGAAGCAACAGTGTTCCAAAGTCACCCATCCATCTAAATATGACTTTATTCTTAAACAAAATAGAAAACCTGTGTACAGTGATCCCTGCTCAGCCATTGCTAAGCTAATTAAGTGGTTTCAGAGCAAGTTGCAGGTTGTGTGAGGTGTCCTGCTGAGGTTAAATGGCACACAGAACACCAGGCTCTACATTCTTACATGTCCTTCCAACTGCACAAAGCCAACTGGATTTATGCATAGCTTCTGCATTGCACTTCCAACCTACAACTGATTTTCTTGGTTTTCCTCAAGGAATAATCTCAGGGTGTTACATACAGCCACATTTCACTGCTCAAATTTGGCACCTACTGGAACCCTCGGGAAACTCTTTGTAATTGTTTTTAGTCAAGCAAGAGAACTTGGAGTACAAGAACTTCTCCTGGAGGTAACAGGTTCTAGTCTGTCTCTGCACTGGAATGCTGTGAGCCAGTCAATGGAAAGCTGCCTGGCACTGCCAGCTTGGCCACCTTGCCTTGGCATCATCATCCCCCACCTGAGCAGTCTAAAACCATCATTATTTTAAACACCAAGTGTCTGGCTCATCACCCCAGGAGCCTTCAACCCCTTGAGACAGGTGCTCAGTGTATTAGATTCCAGTTCAGTGAGCCATGAGATAATGCTGAAGATGTCTTAAAGATTTTATATCTTCCTGAGATCAAATGCTTATATTACAGTCTTTAATTAATGTGTTTCTTCTTATCCTACACATACCTCAGCAAAAGCATGTCCCTTGCAAATTAAATCTGAAGCAGTCCATAGCCTGTTACCTCACAGTGAGAATTTACTGCCTCTGCTTTACCAGGAGCTTCAGGTTAGTAATCACTCTGGTTTTGGTTCAGATAATACAGTGGATGCCACACTCACACTCTTCCCAGCAGGCCAAGTGCTTAGCTAATTACCAATCAACTCATTACTGAGAGGCTGCTCAGCTAGGAAGGTGAGTTCACTGGAGCTGTAGCTACTACCACTCAGCTGATCTTTCTGAAACACAACAGAGGTTGATGGAAATTACTTGTTACTCTGAGATCAGATTCCAGTCTCAGAACATAACTAGTTGCCTGGATGATCCTGCATTTCAAATCCCTTCTATCCACCAGTGCTGAAGCCCTCTGTTGGCTGAGCACACCTTACAAGGAGCCAAGAACACATACCTGCTCTGCTTGGCAAGGCAGGAACATTTTCACTTCAGCCAGGGAGGACTCTAGCTGCTAGAGCACTGCTCATTAATCCATTTTACTGCTTCAAAGAGGAATACAAGCCAGATACACCCAGTAATGCTGACATCTCACCCAGTTTGGGACTGGTTTACCTCCATCTCTGCAGTTATCTGGAGAAAAGATTGCTCTCTGTGATCTTTACTGGTTCTCCTAAAAGAAAAAAACCCCAGAGTTTTAATACTGGATTTTTTTATTTTATTCTAAATACACTTTTCTGAGCCAATGCAGTGGGTAAAATTTCATACTGAATTTTAAGTTATATTACTAATAGTTAAGTTCAATAAAATTGCATTTCAGGAAGCCTTAGAAGAAGCTGGGTTTGTTGTTTTTTGGGTTGTTTTCTTTTTGGTTTTTTTTGTTGTTTTTTTTTAACTGTAGGACTATTAAGCTATTCTCTTCCCCTCTGGAGTTCAGAACTAGTTGTAATATTAACACAGCATTTTGCTGCTACTGACATGGGGGCAGTGAGTGTCTACACTGTAGGTGTAAAGTTTTGTCACACACACACTTCTCTGGCATAACAGCTCTCTTCAGCTTGGAAGGCCTTTGGAACAAGCCCTGCTTCTGACCACAGAGTTCCCTGGAATGCCAGCACTGTCTGCAAGGGAACAGAACAGTGCCTCCTGTGCAATGAGCATTCCTCCCACAGCAATCTTTTGTAGATGCAGTATCTTCACATGGCCTCTGACTTGAGTCACCTTCTGTACTGCTTGCTGTTTGATTGCCATTTTATCTACTTAGCACCTCAATCCAGCAGAATCTGCCTTTCTCAAATGCAAGTCAGTTACACACTTTATCAAATTATATTTGTAATGGAAGACATTCTTAAAGATTTCATAGCAGTCAGGGGTGTGTTTAGGGAAGTGTGCCTAGCTCTGGACCACGGGAACTTGGCTCTCAGCTAAGAGGGCACTTTTCCCATTCTCTTGCAGGTGCAGTAGCTTGAACCCCACTTCTGCACAGCTCCTGAGCTCGGAGCAGCCAGCTCCTGCCTGGGCACACAGCTGAGCTGCATGCCTTCTCTCTGCCACAGGGAGGGCTGGGCAGACTCCATGGGACACTCAGGAATTCCAGTGAAGGGGATGGCTACCCTGGCCACACAGTCAGATGTTCCAGCCCCAGAGGTGCCTGGATATTCACATCCCTGACCCACAGAGGTTTGCTCAGAAGAGCTTCCCTGGCTGTAACAGCAAGTCTTCTGCACTTTTCATTCCCCTGCAGCTAAAACTCAGAAGAGCAACCTCTATTTCATGAGTTCATGTGCCAGCTTCCATTAAATCCTAACCCAAAATTCAAGTTTTAGAACATCATTCAAAATGTATTCCTGCTTTCTTTCTGGTTTACCCTATGAACACACCTGGAAGGTGACTGATATGATAGAGAAGGTGTCCTGCAGCCTCTCTCATCCCAGACTTGCTTCCCTAACAGCTCCAGGGAATCTCTCCGAGAGCAAAGCCTTAATCTACAGGGAGGTCCATGTCCCAGCTCTTGCAATGCTCCAGAATCTGGTGATTCAGCTCAGCACCCCTTTCCTTGGCATGCCCAGAGCACAAATCAGTCTGTTCACTAAACAAGACACCTCTTTGCAGTTGTCACACATCACAGTCCCATCAGAACAAAGCTGTGCAGGGAAGAAGGGATGGCTGATGCTGGCAGTCAGACACAAACACTTCCCTGGCAGCAACACTGCAGGCTCAGAGGGTCAGTAAAGCAGAGGCCAAGACAATGTTCTTTACATCTTTCCACTTGCATGCAAAGCACACCAGAAGTGATGAAAACACCCTAATTTTTAACAACCTGCACGGCCAGCTCCTCTGCCCACATTCCACCACAACAGACACAATTCCTCAGCAAAAGCTGGCACCACCATCTCTGGGTGATGTGTACACTGTGTACTCACCTATGCAAGAGATCCCCTTAACATCTGGGGATGCATCTGAAGCTGCTTCAGGTGCCTGTGCTCAGATCTAGTTGAAAAGACAACAGTGTGCAAGTGTATGGAAGCTACTGATGGATAAATTACCCCCAGGTATTTAGCTCTTGCCATTGTTTTTATCTAGCAATCCATTACAGATTTTCCTCTGAAAGCTAACCAGTTTTCAGGGTTTTTTTTTTGCTTTTTGCTTTCTTTCTCTTTTTGCTTTTTCACCTGGTTATTTTCCAGGTGGAGGCACTGGATCAACCTTTTAGGCTCTAAGCAAAAGAGCACAGCTGACTGCAGGAGAGTCGGGCTTTACAGAAAGGAAAGACCATCTCCACAGCTTTGCCTGTCCTACAAGCCTCATTTTTCCTTCTTACTAGGACATGCCAACCTGGTCCTTGGTCCTGTCTTAAAATATTCTGGTTTTCCATGCAAACATTTGATATATGATGCAATTATTCTCTTGTCTAAATGGAGGATGTCACTTAACTAAGGTCATTCAACATAGTGAGCTTTCAAAGGACACTTAATAAGTTTTAAGATCCTAGTGCTTTCTATTCTATTTATGCTACACAGCTGACCAGAAAGGAGTCTGGTGAGAAAGTGAGGCTGCTCATAGCCCTTTAATGATGTACAGAGGACTTGGAAGGCAACAGCCCTTCTGAATGGAAAAGACCTGATTTAGTAAAATGATGAGTAAGAGAAAGCACAGAATACATTTTGTTTGCAGTTAAAAGATTAACATTTCAAAGAAAATAACCCTTATAAATTAAATTGAATCTGTTGCATTATTATTGACAAATACCTTACTCAAGAAGTCATCTTATATTACTAATTTCCAATTTAAATTCAAAATGCTATGCAGTCATTTGCCATAGCTTTCCTGCACCAACTTTTCTGTACAGTAAATTAAAAGATAATAATCATCATCATTAAATTGACATGATGATTATTAGAATTAAAACAATGTGAGTTTTAAAACTGTTTTACTGTTCTAAATTTCTTCACATTAAAAACCAAACCACTAATGGTTTCTATTTCCTGCTAATCTAAATAAATATTAAGCAACAAAGACACTTGGGGCCTTTGAGACAAATTATGCCAGTCAGCCAGAGCTGAAGTTTACTCACGAGCAGATTGATGGCATGTAACAGAGTAAACAATGTATTTTCTAGCTGCTAACAGCTACATCATGGCCTTTTTCTTAGGGTAACTGGATTGCCAATAGCCTATTGACAAAGCCTGGTTGGGCTGGAGCCAGGCTGACCTCCTGCAGCAGCTTCCTTGCCGGGCACACACCCAGCTGCCCTCTGCAGCTCCCAGAGCCTCCACACACCCACTGGCACTGGCAGCTTCAATCAGGAGTCACTCAAAAAGGAGGCTTTTGTCTTGTGTGCAGGAGTGGGGAAGGCAGGGGTTTGTGCCCAGGCTCCTGCAGTTGGACTGGAGCTGCTCAAGGGGGGAGCCCCTGGCACTGTCTGCTGGGAATCCCTGAGGAACCCCTCCACTGCCAGCTCTGCAAAATGCCTGAACTAACACCTCTGCTCAGCCTGCACAAAATCCTTATGGGCCAGGACTGAAGGAAGAGAGAGGTCGATCCAGATCAGCCATCAGGAAGAATTTCTTCCCCAGGAGGTGCTGAGACGCTGGCCCAGGGTGCCCAGAGAGGTGGGGGCAGCCCCATCCTTGGCAGTTTCTCAGGCCAGGCTGGATGGGGCTCTG
>JANHGL010010839.1:3909-50462 GCA_024611195.1 Ceyx melanurus | reverse complement strand
TTAGAGATAAACCCCTGTGGCAAGGCTGGGGCCGGTGGCTGCAGGCCGCGGGGCTGGGGCCCACAGCAGTGCTGGCTGGGCCAGTGCTGGGAGCTTTGGAGAAGAAATCTCCCCATTAAAATGCTGATGGTGCCTGGAGCTGCTGCTTGGCGCAGTCAGGCATGTTCTGTGTTCCACGTTTTGTTTAATATTAGACACTTTGTCTGGCCTCTGCTGCTACTTGTTTTGTTTCTATTAATTATCTTTGATTTCCTTTTGCTTTCTTATCAGCTTCTGTTGTTTGGTTTTTTTTCTTTAAAACTTCAGATGAGCTTTCTAAAGAAAAAAAAAATTAAAACAGAGCTTTTTTCTCCCTTGCTGACACTTGAAACAATGAATATGGATCAGAATTTTCATTTCCTTTTTTACCACATCCATTTGCTTCATAGAACAAACTTGCCAGCCTAGTTTTACTTTGATAAACCTAATAAGGAAAAAGCACTTTCCAGTTCCATATTATTTAATGCCTTGTTTGTGACTTCAGCATCCCTTATACACGTTTAAAGACAATCTATTCTTTATTGCCCTCAAGTCATTTCAGGAGAGAGCTTGTGTTTTTTCCAACATAAAAATGTCCCTCTATAACATGATGAATATTAAATAGGTGCTTGAATGGAAATGAAATGGTGTGTGCTGACCTGACAGCTCCTTTTATTGCAGCACGGCTGGGAGAGAACCAAAATGTCAGCATTGTCCAGCCGGGGATGCGGGGCATTGCTCCTGAATTATTTCATCAAATGACCAGTTTTACGAACAGCCCTGGATGCTGGTGTGAAATCTCTTCTGCAGGGAGCATGGCCTGCTTCCCTAAGGAGCTCATCTGCTGCCCAGCTGAAAGCAGAGCCTGGCTGCAAAATCACAGAGTTGGTTTCTCCTGCACTGCAGCAGAGCTGGGCTAGAGTGACTCTTCCAGTGGGTATAAGATGAAAAGTCTGGGTTCATTTATAAGGGTGGTATGTTGCTCTTTGTGAGACTGATAGTTCTGCTGTCTTGGAATCACTAGGAAACGGGGATCAGCCCCCCACTGTGTGTGCACCTCCCCAAATCACTCATCTTCTCCACATGAGTGGGGCAAAAGGGCTGAGCACCAGCAGAGAGAACAACTCAGGGGCACAGAATACCCCAGGATAATCCAGAGGCCAATGCCTGGTGATGCCAGCACCTACTGACCCGTACTGGTGAAGTGGAGGAGAAGGTGTGGATGAGTGTGGGAGGAATCAGTGGGCTTCCTGTAGAGCTGTGCTGGACTCTGCTTTTAAGTGTTTTCAGGATCAGATGGAAAATGCAACTTGTTTTTTTCTATTTGCTCCCTCGTTTAGCTCATGGATGGATTTTGCTGCACCTCCCAGATGTGCTGACTTCCTCGGTTGTTCTCCCTTCCCTGGATTATACTTTTTCCAAAGACAAATGCAAGTCCAGTCCAAGTGATGCTACGATTCATTAGATGACTAAAGATGATGGTGTCATTTCAAGGCAGCAGCAGATGTCTGCAGTGGCCCTTCTGTGCTGCAGCCAGTAATGAAGGTGATGGGGTGGTTTCTGTAGTGTGGTACAGACTGGATTTATTGTTCTTTTTTTTTTTTTTCTCTAGGTATTTCTCTGATCAGTGTATTGGGTGAATTGATACTGTGTTTGTTTTTTGTTCCATTTGGGAACTGATGGAAAGATGGCTGTGTTGACAGTGTGCAGTACGAGTGCCCTTATGGAGTCAAACACGCTCATGTTAGCAAAACCACTTTGCCATGTGGGAAGTTAAGGACTTAAAATTACTGTATTTGCACTACCTACAAATACAAGGGGGACAACAAAATTAACTATTGCTTACTTTGGCAAAAATGGCTGTGTAATGACGCAGAACAAATAGCAGAAATATGCCTGAGATTATTTTAATACATTTTGTCAATTGAAATAAGACCCATCCTGTGCCTATACTGGGTAGGGAAGCTCCCCAAGCACTCTCAGAAGGAAATGTGACTGCCCTAACCACATGGCCTTGGTTTGCTCTGAGACCACTTTGTGTTTTCCACTGTGTTCTGCCTTTCTCACCTGGCACAGGTCTGCATTTCATTTCATGGGAATGCAAGAATTAGCAGTATTCTTACTGTCCCATGTTATTAAACAATTAAACCCTATAATTAAGAAATAATAGATCTGATAAAGCTAAGGTATTAAGGCCTAGACAAATGTTAGCAGAAATAATGTATATTCACTATTAAAAATTATACTGCAATAATACCCAGTGTGAATGGGCAAAGCAAAGGAAGATTCATGGTGATTCCCTGCAGCAGTCAGGACTACAAAACAAAGGTGTGGAAATATCCACACTCAATAGAGATACATCCTACTGCAATTTGTCAAGTCTGTTAAAGGTGCTGTTGCAGTCAGGAGCAACTTTGCTTTGCCTCGAGGCCAGGCTGGACTGCATGCAGTGCCTGAGTGCCTGAGCTTGTTTGTGTACCCTGGTGAATCTCTTGATTTAAAAAAGAAAAATTGGCTTCTCAGGTCTTCTGAAGATCCTTGAAGAAGTTCAGCCCTGGCACCGTGGTGTGTCTCATCACATGGTGCCAGGTGACATCACTTCTCAGGGTGAAAATTGTTTCTGGGAGGTGGGTGAGAGATGCTCCTGGGGCTTGCAGATACAGATGGGATCACAGAATGGGTGGTGGAGATGGAGACTGACGTGGGGTCACCCTGGGCAGCTGTGGAGAAACCCCCTGTCACTGGGGAAGGTTTACTTAGAACCACAAAAAGGAGTATCCTCAGGAGCAGGTAGTGAAGTCAGCCCGGGTATGATTGTCACTAGTAAGACAGCAGTGCTCAGTGTCTGCATCGCTTTTGATGCTGTTGGTTATTAACACTTTTTTCAAGCTGCTGTTTCTTTCTAAAGTGTCAGGCTTGACACATGACAGCACCAGCCACAGCTGGTCTGGTTGCCTTATCCTGCCACTGATTCAAAGGAGGGATCTGCTCTCTCAACTTGGGATGCATTTCTCCTCTAGTCTCTGACGTTGGAGGGCACATGATACAAAATACAGCATTATTGGCATTCAAGGCTATATATCCTATCACAAAACTAAAGGACAGTAGTAAGGCAGATTCCTCCTTTTATTCCACCTCCCACCCCGTAAGTGCTTGTAGATGTGTTTTGCAACCTTGCTGTGATGGCAATAAGCCTTTATCTGAACAAATTGATCCTGAGATACTGGAGTTTGTACCTTGTTTGCTGCCGCCTTGCCTGCTGTTTCTATCCTGCCTCTGAGCAGGTACAAATAATGAATTAACTGCTGGATAAGCTCCGTGCTCCCCTGAGCAATTATTCTGGCTTCTGCCATAGCAGACTCAATTTGTCCTGCAATAAGTACAATTTTCTGAGAAGTTAGTTCTGGTTCAGGTACTAAACATCCACATCTGCGTGGCAGAAGTATTTGGGGTGGGGGGAGCCAGTTGTGAATCAAGCTGTCAGATTTGGCATGTGAAAAAGCACATCTTTGGAGTGCTGGGGTCCTTTTGGGGATGCAAATATACCTCCAGCTGTGTGTGGCATTAATTCAATTAGTGAAGGGAGGAGCAGTATAAAATATGCATCGATCTTGAACACTTGGGTAGTGCACTAGCAACCTTTGTTTCTTCATTTCCAGAAGATGAGCATTAACGATTTAACATGAATTTGAATCTCAAACATGTAAAATTTGTTTGCAGAAGGTGCCACGAGCTAGAAATGGAGGTGCTGGTTAAGAAGGTTGCTTTGTACATCTGATAAATCTGGGCAAGAAGTGTCATTAGATAGAAAGAAAATGGTGCCAATTGGTGTATTGGAGCAGCAGCCAGCATGCAGCGGGCAGGTACCTGTCAGCCTTACACACACCTATCCACTGGCTGAGAGTAAACAACGGTGGTGACTGGGAGACCCTAGTCTGAAGATACTGGCCTGCTCATGTCTTTTCCCGCTGTATTTTAGCCTCAGGGTACTCAAACACAGTGTAAAATGGGGCAGAGTCAGCGACAAAATTTCCTTATTTTGCTGTACACCAGGTTTGTTCACATTAGCAGGTAGGCTTTGCTTATTTTCCTCTTGCAAAGAAATGATGGGATGAAATTTCCAAGTCCTAAGAATTGGAAGCAGTGAGGCTGGGGTGACAGTGGAGAGTCCTGGGGATCTGTACAGCAGCTAGGAATGGCTTCAGGACTTAAAGGGTCTTCCAAGTAATTCCAAGCAATCTTCCAAGACAGCAAGTAATGAGATATGCCAAAGGGCTTTAAGATTGCAGGTGGAGCTCCAGTGCCATGATGATCTGCTGGTTACTTTTGATAGTGGACGATACCTGGAATAATGAATGGCATGGTGCTCTTTGTGTGCCTTTCCTGTGCCTGTTTGCCCTCCCACCTCATCATGTTGAGAATTTCCTCTCCTGGTAAGCTGGAGCAGCCCTTTCCTCTTGCAACTGCAGGGACCCCTCCTGACGGACAGTATCAGCAGCTCTTCCCCAAAACCTCCAGTGACAGGGTTCTGAAGCAGCTATTGTAATTCCACCATTTTCCAGTGCTGGACTGGATGAGAAGCTTGGCAGATTGCCTTCTTGCTGGGTCTAGTGAGGACTGTGAGAGTTTCTGCACCAGTCATTGTAACCACAGTTTCCTTCTTTGCATTGCATTTTGCTGAGTCAAAACTACCTGGTGAGGTAAAACAAATGGTCTGTGTATCTGCATGACTGCTGTCAATCACCAGTGGAACCTCTGCGCATCTCCAGACTGCTACTGATGTCTTGGGTGCACGTACCCCCCACATAAACAACTTTCCCAGTGTCATTCTGTCATCCAGAATGCAAAGCCCACCTCTGGGAGGTGATGGCACTGAGATTTTATGGTCTCGTGCCCAATCTTTAAACAGATGCAGGATTGCAGTCAGTGTTATATCCTGTTTACTCATTTTGAATATATTATTAAGTGTTTATTGGTACCAAAAGAGCATAATTAAATAGCACGCCAACTGCAGATGGAATCTATGTTGATGGTGGCTTGTGGCACAGGAGATGTGTGAATTTTATTAACATTGTCATTTGCAATCCCCAGCATCATAAAGGATGTGGACGTTTTCTATTACAGTCACAGATCTACCTTAACGTTACTAAAGCCATCGCAGTGTGGAAAATTAGGTATAAACTGAAAAATAATTAAAGGCCTGGTGACAACTTGATAGCACTGAATAATTAAAATGTTGGTAACAAATCCTGAATTTTAATTTTCTCTCTATAGCTGATACTAGTAATTGAGATCAAAAGCATCTTCACTGCTTTATGAAAGCTCACTCACGTATGTATTATTTAAGGAGAGGAAGGGAAAAAAAAAAGATTAAAACCATAGCTCTGGGTTAGGTCTGCTAACAGCCCAGGAACCACGTTAAATCCTGCAGATGGGAAAGTGCCAGAGCCAACTGAGCTGCTTCCCTCCAGTGCTCTTCAAACAGCATTAAGCTGCAGGAGGTACCTTCAGCAGCCCTGGCAATCTTCTTTATATTTAGGATACACTCCTTAGGCAATACCTGAGTGGAATTGATTGGGGTTATTAATTTTAAAGCAGATGGTCACTAGACAGGGGCAAACAGGAGATCAGCAGCATGGATGTGGGCTGTACAAAGATAAGCCCAATGGCACAAGCCATGGATCATGGCTCAGTGAGAGAAGAGATGGTTGGGTTGCACTGCAGCTGCTTCATTTGCTTTTCCTTCTTGGGATATTTTGAGCAGTATGATCTTGATCCTTTGAGACTGGTGCTGGTCCTTTCATGACTCCTCATGCCTGCCTGGAGCTGTGGATCACATCTCAGTTCAGCCATCAGACCCTTTCTGGGGTAAGTGCTTAAAATCTGTCTGGGGGAAAAAGACATGCAATTTTGCATCACATGGAAGAGCAAGGACAGGATGAGTCAGGGCTGTCTGGCCTGTCATCACCTTGGTGACCATGAAGGACTAATGTACAATGAGAACTGCAGTTGCTGTAATGATGACCTAAATGGAATTGTTGCCTGACAATATGTTAAGTAGCTTGGAGTTAATATATTAAGTACCTTGGAGTTGCCCAGAGTTTGTGCTGCATATTTTAACTCTTGCAAGTAGCTGGGGCTGCCTCCAAGGCCCCAGGTGGGGCTGGTGCTGCACCCCTCTATTGGCCAGGGTAACCCCAGGAGGGTGACAAAGGGACTGCAGGATTGGATTTGTTTTGTGCTGCATTATGAGGTGTGAACCCCATCTGGATCTGGCCAATGTGTTGGACTTTGAGGAACCCAGCAGAAAGTATTCATAGCTGGGGGGATGCAAACAGCTCCAAGTAGACCCTTTTATTTTTGTGTATGTTCAGGTAAAAATAAACAAACCACTGAGATTTACAATGGCACACAGCTTACAAACTGGGAAATTTCCAGCAATTTGTGAGGTGAAAGAAGGTTGTCTGTTGCAAGTAAAACAATTCCACTTTTTCTTGAATATCCTGTGTACCTAGCCACATGCACATATACAATTTTAAAATTAACTCATATTTTCTCCCTAGGCTGAAATTAGTCATTACTGTGCATTTTTTTTTTGTGTGTGTGTAATAAAATAATGATATTAATTTGACATGATATCAAAGCCATGCTTAAAGAAGGTTGCTGGAGGCTATCAACTGTACCAAGACTCGGGAAGAGCTGAGAAGCTGAGTGTCTCCCTCGCTGTCCTTTTCCTGTCCGCAACATGTGACTTGAAGGCAGCACAAAGAGCCTTGTGTGAGAGATGCCTTCCCAGGGCAGTGCCCCTTCCCCTGCCTGTGTCTCGTGTCACTGCATTCATCTCAGAGTGTTTATTGATCAGCTGGATTGGAATGAATTTGACAGGGAGCAGAGCATTGCTATGTCACACGAGAGTGGGCACAGCTTAACGTTTGGTGAAGAACATTGTGGCTCTGGTTGCACATTTAGGACTGGAAGAAAATGCCTTATCTCTTCCATTACCTCATTCACTTCTGATCCCTTGTTGATTAGCTTAATATCCTTTGTATCACATCTGACTCCTCATTTGGATGCTCTTTGAATTGGCTATTGGCTTTGCTATTCAGTCTTCATTTGGAATTAGAGCAAAAAATCAAACTGTAAATAGTAAACAGAAGCTGGAGATGTTTCTCTAGGACTGGGACACTACAGAGTACTTGAGATGAGACGACACAGCCCACACCCAGCTGCCTTCGTAAAGACTAGGAGATCTTGTGATGAAATAAAGCACAAATACCTCATATCTCAATACTCTGCTCCAAGGGACTGAACAAAAGGAAAAGCTGTTGAGAGGCAGGGAGGAAAAGAAAACCAGCTTTGCAGAGGTCTTGCAGTAGACTAGCATGTCCTCTACTGTATGGCATCCCATCTTCTCCAGCAAGCCTATGCGCATTGTTAAGTTTGTTAAATATTCCTATAATTTAAGTGGCCTCCTAAAGGCTGCTGCTGGAGCAGATGGGACAGGGGATGCAGGGCTGCAGCAAGGGTGCAGGGGGTACCCGAGGCCTTGCCCACATCATGGCAAGGCTGTGCCAGTCCTGAGCATGTTGCGCCTGGTGTCATGGGCCCATGGCAGCAGCAGGGCCCTGGAAGTGCTCCCACTACATTTTTGGGCTACCCGAAGGTGCTGGGGTAAGCTTGGCCCCAGAAGAAGCAGCAGCAGCTGGGTGTGCGGGGGGCACCCTGCATACCATCCACTGCAGCTGTGCAGCTCTTGCCAAGGGCAGGATGAAGGTGTAATTTCAAGGCAAGAGTTTTCACTGTCTGCTGTAAGAGCCAAGCAGCACAACAGCAGATTGTAAAGGGATTCGGGGCCCTGTAACTCTATCAGTTTTGATCAATTTTTCAGTTGAGTTAGTAATACACCAGAGAGCGTGTCAACGTGCTTTATGGAGGTCTGCAAGTGCCTTCCATGCCTAATCCATAAAGCTCAAATGGTTTCCTGGAAAACAGACATTTTGTTGTCACCATGAGGAGACTACTAAACAGTCTGGGGGGGTGGAAAGTAGAAGAAAAATAGATGGAGTCTGCAGTACCTGCTTGAGCTGCTGGGAACGCTCGGCAGGAGCTGTGGGCAGCACCTGCAGGACAGGCTCAAGGCAGCTGCCCGTAGTGTCCGACAGCCAGAGGAGGCAGGGAAATGGCCATCACTGCCAAGCTAGTGCCCCTTCAGCCCTCAGTCCTGCAACCCTTCTATCCTCTTGCCCAGGAAAAGGAACAGCATCTCTGCTTGGCTTTAATGAAAGGTAACAGATAGTATTTAGCAGTTCCTGGTGATGCAATTTAAAACACAAACCAAACTCTTCCCCCCAACTCTTAAAACATAATTTGCTATAAATTGGAGGGATTAGCTCTGTGCTTTAAGCATATTTAGTAAGAAAGACATGTCACCACTTAAATGCTTGAATGGTTCTCCCAGTTTTATGAATTTATCATTATTATATAATTATATTTTTTTTCAGGGTTTTTACCAAAGCAGATTTTTTTCATCTGAGATGGTTATTCGGCCTCTGACTCACCTTCTCCTCCTCCCCACCAACCACTGAAACCTTTTCTGAAATTGCTTTCAAATGAATCTTTTTTTTTTTTACTTCTTTCAAAGCATCTTTTGTGTTTTGAACCGCAGAGTTTATTTTGGGTGCCCCACCATACCCTGGAAGCTGCAATTTAACTGATAAAGATTTACTAGGGGAGTTCGTGTTTTTTTTCGCATTCACCTGACTCCAGGAGCTGGGACTTAATAGAAGTACCAAATACCCTGACAAATAGTAAATATCCTGATAAAATAGTGAGAGTGGGTGCTCACTGCAGAAGCTGAAGGTGAGTGGAGGTCAGTGGAGGTCAGAGCTGAAGATTACTGTGTAGCTGGAGCACTCCTTACCCCCCATAGAATTGCTTAATGCATGGGATCCCACAGCCCATATGTGGTCATAGTATAGACATCTATTGAGTGTTTCTGCCCTAGACAGCAGGGCAGTGTCCTGCCTACACCTCTGCCAAACCAATCTTTCTGACTTTATCTCTCTTATTCATAGGAGAAAGATGGATTTCAAAGGGGAAGGGAAAAAAATTGCCTAGAGATTTGACTATTGAGCCTGAGGAAAATCTCCTGGTTTTTTTACAGTTACTGTTCCAAAGCAAGACCATTTTCAGAGATTGCCAGTTTGCTGAATATCCTTTTTTTTTTTTTTTCCCCACTGTGTTCAATATATTTTTTCCTTTCCACAGTCTATAAAAGAAGGCTAATCCTCAAACTTGAAAGCCAAGTTTTTCACTCTTCCCTCTGCCAAGCCTTGATGCAGAGAATAACATTCGGCAAGTGGTAATCACATCGTAACTGCTGCCTAAAGCTTGATTCGTACAGGATGAAAAGTCACCGAGTGGTAAGTTTCCCTATGACCTCTGTCAGCTCCTAAAAAGAAAAAGCAAGGGCAACAACAGCGCATGTTAGCGGGGAAGGCCGGCTCAAGCACAACTAAATGGCGAGCCAAGCTTCTGAAAAAAAGCAGAAAAGTGTCCTTGCACCCCCCTCAAGTGCCTTTTGGTAAAAAAAAACTGTAGTCGTCCTCACCCCCCCCCCTTTTTTTTTTTTTTTTTTTTTTTTTTTAACATAATCTACCTGTTAAAGCAATGTGCTATAGATAAACTCATGGCTAAACTTGCATCAGAAATGCTGGGCTGAGTGCAGGCTGTATTTGACATACTTGTTTGAATCCAATTTTTTTGAATAAAGACTCCTCAGTAAGTTTTTGGTCTTGCAAAGTGGTTTTCTTCATCACTGCTCACTTTGTGGCCAGAGCCTCTGTGGCAGCAGAGAGAGCTCCTGGGCTCCTAAGGGACCAATGGGCATGTTTGCTGCCTGGTATAAATACCAGGGTTGAGAGATGACAGAATTTTCCATGAATGGAAAGGAAACACACATACAACTTTCACAGAAATGTTAATTTACCTAAGGATATTCTTTTTAAGAACAGGATATACTAGATGGATTCACAGAAGATCCTTCTGTGAAAGGTGAACATTCCCCCATTATTCTCATACCTCCTTTCCCACTGTTGGCTCTGTTTATCCAGAAAAGAGCAATTAATCATCTTATTTCCACTGATGGCATAAAAAATAAATATCCCAATTTTTCTAACAGAGTTTTTCCTAGCAGAGTGGCTTTTCCTGGGGTACTTTGGCTGCTTGGAGTGTTCAGGCCTCTTTGGAGGTGGTGCAGTGTCACACATGCTATGGTAGCTGGGCTCAGCCTTGCTGTAAGAGGAGGTAAGTAAACAGAATTTCCATTCTGATCCTTCTTTTCAGGTGCCATTGAAATGTAACCAGTGACATTAATAATTCAGTGCTGTTTTTGTGTTGTCTGTTCTCTGAGATTTCTATGGCCCTTACGGGAGCTCAGCACCCCCGCAGTCTCTGGGTCTGCCGGCAGTTTGCATCACCTTGCAGATAGATGCCCTGGTTTTGGAGCACTGTACCTGTTGGGTATGTTTCATCCCCTCGGTGCTGTGCTCCCTGCACATTCTGTTGGCAGCACCACAAGTACAGCCAGGGAAATTTAAATTCTGAGCATGTTTTCTGAGCTCAAGACCTGTGAGCTCTTGTGAGGTAAAAGGCACACTTCACCATACCTGTCTTTGCTCTCAGAGATTGTTTGAGGCTTTTTTTTTTTTTTACCATTGTATGATCTGCAGAGCAAAAGCTGGTCTTCACCTTGAATCAGGGAGTCTTTTCTGAAGGTGGTCACGTTGGTCTCTCCCACTGCCTTTCCTTTAGCTCTGTAATTACAACTACATGAGCTATGACCTCTAGTCAAATAGTTTGAAAAGGATGTTTTAAAAGGTCTGGAAGAACTGCACCAGCAGCCAGGTTTTAATAAAAAGGCAGGAAGGGCTGTGTTAAAAAAAAATAATTGATCTCCAGATGTAAATGCTTCATTTTTTTTTGAGGTTGAATCAAAATGTGGCTGGGGCAACCAGGCTCGGCCGCAGTGAGTACTGCTGCCCCTGGGCAGGGACGAGTTCTGCTTTTCTGATGTCATCTTTTTCAGTGTTTATCAGAAGTCATATTGTTTTTCATATAGGAAAAAAAACAAACAACCCCCTATACACATATAAAAACAAATACTTATTGCTCAGACTCCAAGATCTACTGCTGCCCAGGAACTATTAAATATTTAATAGGATTAATGCAAAACAAAATTTCTTCCTTTAATGAGAAATATTGTCTTTAGCTATCAGGAAAATGGGTGCTACAAAATTGCTGGTTAGCTTTCTGTGTGCCACAATTTGCCTAATGCAGAATAACACGTTTGCACCAAATATTTCATAGAAGAATATGGAAACTGCTGGTTGTACCTTAGAAGATATGTCTAGGAAGCTGAAAATATCTAACTGATGAAAACACTTTCATTAAACAAAAAGGAACACTGCTGCAGAAGAAAAAAGCTCTGCTCACAAGAAAATCAGTTACATTACACAGGCCTGAATCAGTTGTTATAGGTAGAGCTAGAGGAGTCTCAAGGAAATAAACTAGTAAAGCCATGAGGAACTCTGTAAAAATGCCAAGGACCTTCCCGACATTCATCATCCTAAAAGCTGATCACAGTTTAGAGGATAAATGTATTGGAATTTGATTGCCAAATACCCAGACTTTCCTCCCTGGAGGTGCAGGTCTGAGGCTTCTTGTGGTAGGCTGTGGGAGATGGAGCATCGAGGGGACTTGATGCTGTGGGCAATACCAGTCTCGGGCAGGCTCTCCCCTAGGAGAAGTGAATGACCTATTTCTGCAGGCTCAGCCCAAAACTGACCTCCACAGCGTGTGGGGGAAAACACTGTTGCTTTGTTTCCCTGGCACTGCAACCCGCCGCTAGCTTTAGCCATCATGATCAGAACCCCAGCTTTTCCAATTTGCACGAAAACACAGTTTAGAACAGATTTAGTCACAAGCTTGCCAGAACAACCGAAAGCACAACGTGTGAAGGGAACATCCTCCAAAGCCACCCTGCCGCCAATTCCCGCCGGCGCAGGCAGCTGCCCACAATGTGCTGTTGTTTCCAATGCCAGGGGAACAAAGGCTGTTGTTGTAGGCTAATGCCAGCTCAGTTGTGGCATGCGCCTACGGGGGCTGCTGGAGCTGGGGGGGGACACGCAGGGGGCGGCCGGGGAGGGGGTATCAGCCCCCACTGGATGTACAAGGAGATTTCCAAGGGCTGTGCAGTTCCTGGAAGTTGGAGGTTTCTCTACAGCTCCTGTTGCTCTGGGGAGGTATGGCTTTCCGCTGGGACCTGCGGGGTGTCCGAGCCTGCTGGTGGCATGGGGGGGTGGAGGGCTGCCTGGGACAAAGTGGGCAGGGTGGCTTAGCTGGGACAAAGTGGAGGTGGCTGGGGGGACAGGAGGGAGTTGTGTCTGCAGTGTGGAGCGCATCTGAGAAATACCAGCTGCCATCCACCAGTATACAGTCTAGGGGCTGGCATCTCCAGTGGGAATATTTAGGGATGGAAACGGCTGCTGTAAAATCACTGCCTCAGTGGTCAAACAGCATCAGGAGCCAAATCTACATGATAGAGATAACTTGAATCCTTTAGTAGCTAAATCTGCATAAACCAAGACAGGTCACTTGATGGTGCAGCATCCTCACTTGAGAATGTGACCCCTGGCCTCAGTAAGCCACGAGGAGCAGCCAGTAGCAAGGTCAGTTCTTCCTTCAGGGAAAGGGAGTGGAGGGGATCTTAATGCTGCACTTTCTACCACCAGACCTCATGTGGCTATACAAAATCTCTACATCCTTTCTTTTTTACTTTGTATTATTAGATGTTAATCTAAATGAGCATTGCTCTCATTGATGCTGTAGTTCTTGATAGGAGAAAAAAATGAATGCAGATGTGGGAGGCACCCAGGATTTTCTGGATTTGTAATAGTGACCACTAAACGTCCTGTACTTCCATTCCATCCTAGGTGAGCTCCAAGCCACCTCTGGCTTGGCCAGCTGCACCCCAAAAGTGTTTCCTTGCTTTCTAAGCCCTGTGGTTATCCAGCAGAGTGGGAGCAGCTGGACTCACTACCTTCTGCCCCACCTGCCCAGCACCCTTGCAGGACAGGGATGGGTGAGTTCTAGGCTGCTTGCTCCCCTGTCACGTACTGCTATGATGCACCATTTCTCCCTAAATCAGAGAAGTCAAAAATAATTTGCTCAGGTCTCTGGGCAGCCCCAAATGTGTCTTCTCTCTGGAGAAAATGAGGCTTTCCCAGTGAATTCCCAAGTCCATCCATCAGGCAGCAGCATGGTAAGGATGC
Organism: Ceyx melanurus; assembly: GCA_024611195.1. Taxonomy (NCBI): domain Eukaryota; kingdom Metazoa; phylum Chordata; class Aves; order Coraciiformes; family Alcedinidae; genus Ceyx; species Ceyx melanurus. The sequence continues at coordinate 37,113 of JANHGL010010839.1, read as the reverse complement.
AGGAGAGCAGCTCATCCCACTGGGAATAGCGAGCATGAAGGAGACGCAGGGTTCAAAGCAGATGGAAATGTCCCTCAACCTCTGCCTGGTGCCAGCTTATACCCTTCCACCACTTCCACACAGGTTTTAAAGGTTTGAAGTCTCAAATCAGTCCCCTTGTTTGTTGTTTTGTTTTTGTTGGTTTTTTTCTCCACTTGGAAACAGCTCAGCTCCCGTGCAATGAGGACAGTCCCGCAGACGTCAGGCCCTGGGCATCGCCCGCCCCGGCCCTTCGCTCCTTCCCCGCGGGGCTCGGGTTTCCTCTTCTCGCTCCAGTGACGCTGCCTGTCCCGACAGGTGCCGGCAGAGCCGCGGCCACACGCCGGGCAGCGCCAGCCTCGCTGGGGGTTGCGTGGCTGGAGCGGAGCACGGAGGCAGGTGGACATGCTAACGTAGGTGCTAGGAACTTCTGTAATCCCCCAGCCCCGTGTCACACCACACCACCCGGCCGGACCATGGAGCCAGCCTCAGAGATGAAGAGGTATGTGGATTTTGGAAGGGAGGGAGGGTGTGTGCCCCCACTGCCCGGCCAGTGCCATCCCTGTGTCACAGATGGATGTGTGTAAGGTGAGGTAACAGCAGATCTGCCCATATCCTGGAAGGGATGAGGGCTAAATTTTGCGAGGATTTAGCTCTTAGCCACCTAAGTTTAGTTGTAATGAAATCACGAGTTACATAGATGTTTCTTTCTAGAAACACCTTGAATTTCAGGACTTCTTTGACTCAGAGCTGCTGCATCACTTAAAGTGACACTATGAATTCTCTCTGTGCCCTGCAGTCCATAATGCACCCTGCTCAGTTCACCCTCAGTTCACAGAGGGAAAGAGGTTTAACCTTGCTAACATAGCTAGGAGCTGTGGTAGGATCAGCTGCCCACGAGCATCCTGCTCCCTGCCAGTCCTACTGTTGGGTATTGGGGTCCCAGGATGGGCAGCACCAGCCCAAAGTACTGCACTTGATTTTCAGATCTGGACTAGATTTTAAGACAGATTTTAGAGCAAGTCCATTTGTTCCTGGCATTAATCAAGCCTGTTTCACCTTCTCAGGAACAAATGTTAATTAATCTTAGAAACCTTTCTCTGGGGAGAAATAATAAAAATGGTAGAAGAGTTATCTTGTCATCATCTGTCCTGAAGAAACTTGTGCTGCAGTCTGTCCAGGTCACCTGTCAGGTCCCCTGGGATGGCTGGAAATGTTTGACCGTTCAGAAATGGGGTTTGTGTCCCAGGACCCCGAGAGTTGTTTCTCTCTGTGCAGAAGAAGCCACACTACTCCTCAGCACTTAAGTGGGAGATTTATTCTGGAGACCATCTTGCTCAGTTAAGGCAGCCAAGAGGACAAAATAATCCTCTGTTTTGACAGGCAGAGATTGAAGAGGTCAGAGATTTGAGTGGAAATTGGAGAGACTGGCTCACAGCCAAGCTGGAGCTTACGGAGGTGGGCTGAGCTCAGACTTGTTACTGCTGAAATTCTGTGAGGTCTTTTCCGGGGAGAGGTCAGGTCAAGCTGGTGGAACTGAGACCTTTGACCTGCCTCATGGGAACCAGGTACGTGACTTTGGCAGTGAACTCAGATGAAATCAACTAGTCTTGCAGAAGTCTGGCAGCACCCCAGTGTGTCTGAGACATATGGGACATAAGTCTTTTCTTGCCTTCATCAACCAAAGCAGTGCATTATTTGCACGTGGAGCATTTTCCTTGCTACCTGCTAGCACAGTCATTATATATTTGTATCACAAGGCTCCCTTTTTTCTTTTCCATCTTCTGGCTTCGGAGTTTTGTTCCCTGGCAGTGGGGACTCAGGTGCTGCTTACTGCCGTTGCAGACTGCTTATCATGAAGCATTTTCTATCAGCAAAGCTTTGGAGGCAGCAACGTGTCTAAACCCAGGTTATGCAGTAATATCACCCCTATGTCTTGCTGTGCATCTTGATATTGAAATGTGGTCACCCAAAGATGACTGTTTCACTTGCATAGATAGCCTTACCCCAACACTGCCTTTGTAATGTGATGTCCTTGCTCCAATTTAATTGCTCCTTTTGCTAGTGGCACTTCATCCCCTTTTTATAAATGAGGCATGTTGTCAAAGGAAAATGAAGATGAAACTTCATTGCTGGAACGCTTCACAAAAAAAAAACAACAAGCCCAAACACTTAAACTAAGAATTGAAACATGTGACTGACTGAAAATATTTATGGTCAGATGACCTCTATGACTTTTGGCCTTTGAGTCCTGTGCCTTCTACAAGTTACCCACAGTAATATTTGCAGCCAGGAAAATCTGAAGTTAAAAAAAAAAAAAAAGCCATGCTAAAAGGTCACTAAAACATTGGGCCAAGCACAAATCTTTTAGCACTTCAGATTCTGTATCTTCATATAGCTTTTTCCTAATTTCACTGCTTTCTACTCCATCCATCATTAAAGGTTTCACCGGGTGTGTAATATCAGCTGGTCCAGTGCCTTCCACTATATTGACTGTTCTTCAGAGGTAGGAAAACCTTCCACAGCACATCTCAGACAAGCACTGGCGCAGGTGACCAGTCCATTGCTGATACTTATGGGTGACCAGTTAACCAAGAAGTTTTCATTTTCTCTAGTCTAGTATAAGAGAATAAATAGCATTGATTCTTAGGTGAGGAAAATTTGTCCTGGAGCAACTTCCTTTTGTTCTGTATTTCCAATGAAGCTTCAAAAAAGTGTACAGGTTCTTCAAATAACTGAAGTGCTATACTTTCCTTCCAGGAATAGGTTCCCCAGCATGAACTTTGAAGCAGAGATTCTGACAGCTCCACATGATAATTCAGGTATTTGGGGAAAAAAAAAAAAAAAAAAAAAAAAAAAGATTAAAGTAAAATCCCCACTTATCTTGCTATCACTATAAACATCTTTTAATTCTTTTGGAGTTAGAGATTTTGGTTTTTTTTAAAAAAAGAAAAAAAAAACAGGTTGCTGAACTGACTGCAGTTTGGGTAATTTCAGGTTTATGTTAGGGTATAGTTTAAAGTGTGGAGGATAGATGTTAATATCTTTACCTTCAGTAGGGCTGGACATAGGGTCTGTACATACCTATGCAGCTGCCAAAGTCAGTTTTTTCCTGTTGAATGCTGCCTTTCGCATGGTGATCTCACACACTGAGGTTGGCACTACGATTGCCTTCCTATTGCAACTCTCTGTCTGAGATAGACCCCAGAGTCAGTTGTCTGCTGCATGGCATCTTCCATAAGCCTCAATTCTTAGTGTTACTGTTGCTCTTCAGACCCAAGCAGCTGGCCAGAGCCTGTGGGCTGGCAGCATTTGGGATGAGGCAGCAGGAAAGTGAGTTTTTGCAATAATTGCTTGCAACCCTTGACTAGCCCTGGATGTTGGTTCAGAGCTAGAAAACCTGATCTCAGCCACCCACATTTGAGCATGATCCCATTGAGATGAAATGCTTTTGCTCTCAGTTGCCCTCCTGGCCACGAGCTGCAGCTCCCACTGGGCAGTTCGCCTTGCCAGCAGTGCTTTGCAGTCCATGCTGGCAAGAGCCAGAAACAAGGTGCACAAGGGATGACTATTTTTGCTTCAGCTGCAGGTGGCAGTTTTTATGTTGTGTCACCCCTCATAGCAAGTGTGCCAACAGCTGGTGATTTCAGTTACACCCTCCAGCATGTGCATGAGCAACAACCCCTGCAGGGTTGGACCTGCTGTGTGATTTCCTTCACCTTCTTGCAGTGAGTCTTCCAAAAAACTCCAGTTACCTCCCTTTCTGCAAACTAAGTACCCCATATATGCCTAAGACTTTTGGAGATGTTTTCCTCAGGATAACTTGTAATAATGAGGAATTTAACAAATATGTTGATGTCAAAGGGCATCAAAGAATAGTTTTGAAATCCTGAATGTGAACAGGTTGGAAAGTTTTCATGAGTTTACATGGATGGCTCCTGGGTCTCTGTACCATCTTCCCAAATTTCTGACTTCCTTTGGGTTGGGTTTCTTTCACAAGGTAAGTTATTTGGTCCTTCACTTGCCTCAATTCCACTGACACACAATTCATATTTTGTTTCTCAAGAGCTCTATATGATCCCTTCTATGAGAAGTCTCACAGCTGAGGAGTATGTAGAGGCCTTTAAGTCATTTTTGGATCATTCAACAGAGCACCAGTGCATGGACGAGTTCAACAAGAAAGAAATGCCCAACATCGTGGCTGGGTAAGGAGCCTTTCCACTGAGGTGGGAAAGCCATCTGACATCCTGGGAGGGCAGCCTGCATACAAGGCTCAACAAGCATGTTTAAGGAACTTCTGGGGCAGGAATGAACTCTTAATGCTTTTCAGTTTAAGTCCCTTAATAGTGGTCTTTAGGATTTTCTGTTTAATGACTCCAGAATACATGCTCTTTCAATTAATACTCTGTTCTGCCTCTTGGCTTGTGTTAAGGAAAGAATCAAGACCTCATTTTCACATCTATATCTTTTCATTAGCTGATTTTCCAAAGATTAAAGTTGTTTGGTTTTTTTGGGGTTTTGGTATGGTTTGTTGTGACTTTTTTTATTATTATTTATTTAGTTTGTTGGTATATTTTTTCAAAAGAAAGGTTTCTTGTGCTCTCTGCTTGCTTTTGGGACCTCATCACACATCAGCCCAAACAGAAACACATCTCTCTTTTTTAGTGACTAATTCTTAGTTTTCTCAATCCCTTAAGATCTCCTTATTTCTATCCTAAGTCGATTTGCATTGCTTAAGTACCAAATGATAATCAGGTTTGTGAAGTATTGGTTTAACATATTAAGCCTCACGACTGCAGATAGCTTTAGAACATCCTAGATCTAAAGCCTGAAAAAGGCCTTTCAAGTTTGGGTAATTTTTGATGTTATAGGAACTGTATTTTCCATTGAGAAAAAAAAATTCAGGCAGTCAAATTTTTATTCTCCAGATCAGTTATATGTATAAGAATAAGCAATATAATAATTAAAAAATAATTTATGTTGGGAAATTGAAAAAAATATGTGAATCTTAAATTATGCAAAACATTGCAGCTTCCTATGATGTTGACTGTGGGTCAAAGGGTCTCAGAGCTAAGGTTCCTTGACCAGCTCACACCCTCCAGGATTTATTACTAGTTCCCCTTTTATTGAGTCGTTGCTGTGGTGTCTCCTAAGACTGTGTATGGGAAACAGCCTGTGCCCAAGAGCAGAATAAGGCCACAAAGCATGTCAGAGCAACAAGGTGCCTCATGCCTGGACTTCTCATCTTTGTGACAAGCTGGTTTTAACTATTCTGCTAGGAATCACATGATTGGGTTTTTATTTCAGTCATTTGAATTTTTCTGAAGATAAAAATTGCTAAAGATGCTGATTTCCCTCCCAATTTCAAACCAAGATTAATGTTGAAATGAGAGGATTTCCAGTTAGCTGGATAGCCTGATTTTTACTTTCCTCTGGGTATTAATAGCCAATATTGGAAAACCAAACCTGTCTCTTGAGGGTGCAGAAGTTTTGCCCCACTCACATTGTCCTTACATCCCCCGTGGTGCTCATCACAGCCAGGCACAGCCCTCTACCCCCAAAGGGAATCCTTCGCCCTGGGGTTCCCCGAGGACTTTTTGCACGGTGCCAGCCACAGCCTGAAGAAAACTCTCTGGCAAAGAATGAGAAACACTATATCCTCCTGCCTACTGTACTTTGAAATGTGAGCTTGATAATATGGGTCTGGGTCCCATCACGCAGCCAGTTATAGCTGGGCTACAAAGGGATGCTCAGATTTCTATCCCAACTCATGTGGCAAAACATGACCATTTCCAAGACACTGTGGCACCCAAGATATTAGAATTAAGACATCAATTAGTGTGACACAGTGTGGTTAAGTGTCATGTATTTATCATTTCAGTCTCGGCATTGGAAAATCTACTATAAATGTTCTGGGCATTGGAAGTGGCACAGGTAAGGAGTTTAGCAGCACTGATGCTTCTGGGGATGGGGGGGTTCCTGTGAGTAGCAGAAAGTGATGGTGAAGTTTTGAGCAGTGGGGAGGACTTGAGTTAGTAACAACACAACTCATTGAAGTAGAGGATGGCAAAACATGGAGTGGAGCCGAGATGAGAATGATGTTCCTTCCCTTCCTCCTCTCCCTTCTGAAATGCTGCTCAATTTTTTCCAAGAAGCAAGATGAGCAGAACTATTTTAGCTTAGGCTCTGCCTCTTGAGGATCTTCATCTGACTTTATATGTCTCAAAGCAATGAGTCCTGCTCCTGGTTAGGAAGGAGAGAAAATTCAAATCTCATCAGAGCAAACTAGAGACATCTGAGAGATTTGTTCCACCCAAAGTCCTATCTCAGACTCTCCCACCTGAAGGTATCTCAGAGACCAAAGCTGGGCAATGCTCTGCTCCAGGTGGTGGAAATCCTGCTGGTCACAACCATTAGCATGGGTTGAATTAGCATTAACTTCAGCTTTTTCCAAGACATGTTTCTTTCTAACTACTGTGTTTTTATCCAGTGTTAAGTAGGGTTTAAAAGCAAATAATATTTCGCCCCCAGAGAAAAAGCTGTATTTTGGAAAATAGCTTTAAAGCTGTTGTAAATGCATTTGAGTTAAAAAAGAAAAAAAAGAAAGAAAAAAAAAAAGTGATGAAACACTCAACTTTGCTCCTAGGGAGACTGGGAGAAAATAAAAAGTAGAGAAAAGAAGTGTCAGCTTGATACGTTAGAGTTTGCTTTTGCTTTAAAAAGTATTTCTGAGGTGAATTTTAAGGGCTTTTTTTCCCTATTGTTTTCCTGAGTAAGATAAAAATAGCATTGAATTGTTTTCCCCAGTTGGGAATATGTCAGAGTTTATGAGAAAGTAAATAGGAAGAAATAATTCAGTTCTCAATTACACTCTATTTTCATTAATATGAAGCTGAAATTCTGACTCCAAGTAAACACAAGGGAAAAATGAACTTCTTGCACTGTCCACATTTTTCCTTATTTCTTCTTCAGAAGATATTTTAATGAAAAAGTAAAAATCTGAAGCTTCCTGTGTCAGCTGCCCTCACAGATGGTGGGACAGGGGTATGGACTAGCACTCCTCCTGACTTGTCCACGGCTGCAAGACTTGAACTTCTGCAGCCAGGCAGGGAAGCAAGCTAGGATGGCATTGAGCTAAAAGGTTATATCTGATCCCTGACCTTTTCAGGCTTGGACTCTGATTTCACAGAGCCCCCTGAATTAGTTTAGTTGACAAAAATATTAATGGGGATTAGTGACTGACTCCACATCCTAAAAGACTGTTATCCGGTCCAGATCACATTGCCTTACTCACCCCATGTTTTCTCAGGGCTGGTTTACATGTCTTGCCTGTAACCTCCCATTTAGTGCCAGGGTGGTCTGCTGTTTGCAGAGGGGCCTCCCTCCTGTTTCTGGAGCATCTCACTGTGGTTAGTGCTGAAGGGTTGCTGCTGGCAGGCAAGCTGGAGCAGAGCAATTCCCACTCTGAAGCGTTTTATTGCTTGTTTTTTCTGAGACCCCAGTTGAGGACTTTTTTACCTGCTCTTGCAAAGACTGGTTTAAGGCATTTTACAGAGATGGAGCAAAACCAAAAATCTTAACAGCTTTTAAAATAGACATTTGCTGTTGATATATCCATTTGCTACTATCAGTGGCTCAGGGGCATGGGGAAGTGATGCTCTGCCTCCTGTCCGCCTTAAGCTGCAGGGAATCCCAAGTCAGCCCCTCTAATTGCTTGTGCTCCTTACCCCAGGCACATAGTAACTGGTATTTGGGACTGTCTAAAAAGATTCCGCTTCTTGCTATAGATCTCTTCCTTCCTGTCATCAGTGTTGGTCCATGTGCACACCTTCAACTGATGCAGCCTCAGCCTTGTGCCTTTGGCCAGCCCTGCACCACTGCCACTGCATTCCTCAGGGGTCTTGCATATTTTTTCTCCAATTTCAAAAGACTTATCCTTCCTTAGATGTCCCTGTAGAGCTGGCATGGCTGATATTTCCCTCCTTAAATTCTATTTACTGCAACACCTGCCAAAGATGATGACTTTTCTTGTAGCTGGTACATCAGATGAAAGGCTGGGAAAGATGCAGTATCTCGTATCAAGCCCTCTGTGTCTGACATTTGCAAGGGCAGGACTATTTTTAGGCCCCACCATCAGACAGGATTCTCATGAAGGTCCACTCAAGGTGGTCAGCTCTACTATTAATTTCCATAGTTTCACGTGAACCAGATGGAGTTTGTACACTTAGTGTATTGTGGACCTTTCTCAAAGGAACAAGAGTCATCTGCATCACCTCCAAAGAAGCTGGGAACTTCCTAGGACAGGAAAGATTTCTATTTGCTCCACCAGAACTTGGCATCAGAGAAGCACCAATACCTAAACTGGCAGAGTATCTACACACAGGTAGATGCCCAGAGCTGAGAACATGTGGCTGGTCCCACAAAGACCCAGGGTACGGTGTGTGAATGGGTCTTTCTTCTTGCAGTGCAGGTTTCCAGGTCTTCAAGCCATGTCACATCAGCAACAGAGAAGCCATCACCTTGCTGGGGCAGTGCCAAAGGCATGGACCACCCTGTGCCATGCTGAAGTTGCTGATTCCCTCCTTGCTCGCATTCAAACTTTCTGTTTTCGTGGAAAACTAGTGCTTTGATTATTTTGACCAGTCTTGTCCTGTGACCCAGAGCATTGCCATTAGCAGATTGCTGCACTGTTTATCTTTTCCTTGTTCTTACTCTTATCTGCAAATATTTGTTACCTTGAGTAGCAAGATAGGGGTAAGTGCGTTAGATGCCACCATGCAAACTGCAGGGTAGAGAGGGTCTCGTTTCTACGTGGGAGTTTTCCTGGCAGTGGAGGCAGCAGGTGCACTGACACCCTTTCACCACATCTAGGCACTTTCTAAAGTAATGCATTTGTGCTTATTGAGCAGGTGAGCAGGATTTGAAAATGATCAGGATACTTCAGGCTGTGTACCCAGGGGTCCTTATTGACAACGAAATTGTGGAGCCCAACCCACAGCATGTGGCAGCTTACAAAGGTAAGGCTATACCTGCCTGCCTGGGGTATAGTGAGGACCATTGCTCTCAACAATGAGGTTTCCTGCTCTTTTGTGAAATTCATGTTTTTCTTCTACTTTTTAAAACAGAATTGGTGAATCAAGCTCCAGACCTGCAGAATGTCTCTTTCATTTGGCACCAGCTGACTTCCTCAGAATATGAACAACAGATGAAAGAGAAAGGTGCACATAAGAAATTTGACTTCATCCATATGATCCAGGTAATGGAGTATTGCTTTATTAAAGGAGTATTAGCTTTAACTGATCTCTTCATTTCTGCTGTATGCATGAAGTCTGGGGGACCAGAGCTGAGCACAGTTATTCCATGAGCAATAACTTCTGCAGTGGCTCTACAAACACCAAACCTCATTCCCTATCCACCCTGGTTTTGGTCTCTGGTTTGTGCTGGTTTGGCTGTGTATGGTAGGTAATAAAACAGGACAAGTCTTAGTCTCAAATCACACATCAGTTAGAGACCAACAATTATGCTTTGCTGCTGCAACGACAACAACAACCAAAAAAAAGGGGTTTTTTTCCTTATCAAAGTATTTTGGATAGCACTGAAGAGAAAGGGTAGTGAATGAACACATTGTGTCAGGTTTTGGTCACAAATGCTGCTGCTGTGTCTCTGATACTGCAGATACTGATGTTGTATGTGCCAATTACATTTTTTAAACAAACTCTTATTCTTTCTCTTTAGTAGCTTTTATTTAATTTTTATTCTATTTAATTTTGCTTTGTTAAATCAAAAAACACAAAGTGTTTCAGGGTTTTGATGGCTGGGTCAAGGATTAAGTTACAAGTTGGGAGGGCAGCCTTTGAGATGAGCTCAGCTTTGTCCTGCTGCAAATTTCTCAGTGTGTGGAAAAGGCCCAGACATGGCTGAGAAATGACCCTGGTGATAAACACCATCCCCAGGCAGCAGAGGACTCCCCTCTGTATACAGTTTCCAATGACAAAACTGCACTGGGCTTGAAGGGCAGCAATAGGCAGGTCAGCATCTGGCTGCTGGCTGAGGCTGAGCTGAGAGTCCCTGGGTCTGACCCTAGGCTGTTGGTGCCAGTGGAGAGATGGTGATGCTCAGTCCTGTGGGGCATCCCTAAATGTGTACTGAGTCAGGATGGGCTGGGAAACAGGAATAATGGCTGTAACTGTCTCTTGTAGATGCTGTACCGTGTGGAGGATATTCCCAATACTATCAAGTTTTTCCACAGCTGCCTTGACCATCATGGTAAACTCCTGATCATAATTTTATCAGGTAAGAGGGACCTTTTATTTTTTGCTTCATTGCTGTTGTTTAGAAGAGCTTTGAAGTTTGAGAGCCACAAATATTTGTCTAGGGATTTGAGTAGTGCTTACTCTATGGTAATTAAAGAAAACAAATGCTGTATTTCATAGAGAGCATGCAGTTTTAGGCTTAGCCTTTTGGATCCCAGTGTCTGATGGGACCACTTATTCGTAGACTTTGTGCTGTTGCTTCCCTACTTATGAAGTAGATTAATTTCTCTGTACTTCAAAGAGACCTCCTGCTGCGAAATGACTAGCTAGAGAGAGAGAAGTGTGGCTGTTGATGAATGAGGGTCAATCCTTCTTTCATGGTGAAATCAGCACTGTAAAACCACAACCTGAGCTCTGGGATGATCCACCTTTGGGGCTCTTCCCTCCACACAGCAATGTCCCAGAACCCAGCAGGACAACATGATCTGCCAAGAGCTATGGGCTTTATGGCAGGACAGGAAAGAGGCACTTACAACATCATGGCACTTACTAAAAGAAAAGAAAAAAAAAAGAAAAAGAAAAAAAAAAAGAGTATTTTCTCCAGTGTGGGACTCATGAATCCCTGGCTCATGGTGCAGTGGATAAAGCATACTGCCATTAACGTTTGCCATTAACACTCCTTCTCACATTTCCAGCAGGCTGTTTCCCTTGCTAAGTGGGACTCGCTTTTTCAGTTATGTTTTCTTTGATGTGCACTTAAAATTGAGGTTTGCTATATAAAAATACATGCACTATTCTAGCAAAGGGGAGGTTAGTGGGCAGCATGCAGCCTTGGTACCTCTGTGTGTACTTCTCCTTCAGGGCAAATCAAGTGCCAGAGACTGTCTCCTAGGAGTTCCCTTTAGACAGGAGAGTTTCAGAGGGAGGGCTGAGGGAGATCAGTTACAACCCTCTCCAGGCACGATATTTGTAAGTAGACACAAGTAAGGGGAAATCTCTTCTTCTGACAAGGTCTGGGCCAGCAGAGAGCATTTCAAACTCATTTAGTAGTTGTATTAACTGGTGTTTTACTGCCTTGGCTTTGAAAAAAATCACCTTCCCTCCTGCTCTGGCAGACAGCAGCGGATGGGCCAGCTTATGGAAGAAGTACAGACACTGCTTGCCTTCCACTGACAGCGGCCACTACATCACCTCCAACGGCATCACGGATGTTTTGAAGAGACTGGGTGTTGAATACCAAGTTTATGAGTTCCCATCGGGCTGGGATATCACCGAGTGCTTCATCGAGGGGGACCCAGTTGGTGGCCTCATGATGGATTTCCTGACCGGGACAAAAAACTTCCTGGACACGGCCCCGCTGGGGCTGCGGCGGCGGCTGCAGGAGGCTCTCTGCCAGCCCGAGTGCAGCAGCAGGAAGGACGGGAGGATCATCTTCAGCAATAACTTGAGTATGATTGTGGTTGAATCCTAGAGTCCGGACCAACTGCAAAAGACAAGTTAGGGTGGGTATGGGGGCAACACAGTCGTAGAAAGGGGTAGTATAGGAAGAATGCAACTAGCAGGCAAGAAAGTGGGGCTCAGCTGCAGCCTCCCATGTGCAGCAAGGGTTGGCAGACACCTGCGATGCCAGGCATTAACTCTTTGCCCCACTGAAGTCAACAGGGCCCAGATTTCATCCTGGCTATTTAGTCCATCCCTAGGAGAACATTTTCCAGAAGGTAAAGATTTCCAAGTCACTAAAAGCCTACATGGACTTGTTTTTTTAACAGCACGCATACTGTCTGTGCTTTTGGCACTGGGATTTCCACTTTTCTATATAGGCAGCATGTTTACATACCTAAAGATGTGTCTGTGTAACCAGGTGCTGCTTTGCAGCCAGGAAGAGGCTTCAGCCCCTGAGCTGGCTGCCTACAGACCCACTGATTCCAGCTGCACCAGGACAAAACCAGCAAGGTGTCCCCACTGCTTTGCACCCCAAGTAATGTACCTCACTGCACCCAGACCTGAACTGTAAGTTGCTCTGCACTAGGCTATTTCAAATGGTTTTGTCAATGTTGGTATTTACTGCCCCAAATGTCTCAGCATCTCGCAACATAGACATGTCTTAAAAATTTATCTTGAGAATTTTTGGCTTCCAGGTTGATATTTTCCCTGTGCTCTTTCAGGTAGATATTAATTTTGTTACTTTCTTACTACTGTTTTTCTCCATATAAAATAAAAGCAATCTTAAACCAAAAAAGTCACATCTTGTTCTGTTGGTGCGGGCTGGCAGAAAATGAAGAGGAAAGAGGTTATTTAAAAACAACAACAAAAAAATCAAAATACTATTTTATGGAAGCATTAAGGGTTGGGTTTTTTTTGTCAAGGAGAAAGATGAGCCTGAGACTGTGGAAGAGCTGAGTGTGAGCTGCAGCTTGTCCTTGTGCTTGCCTCACTCAAAGCAGCATCGCCACAAGACAGCAGCACAGCACCTCCGTTACTTAAATACCATGTATGTGGTTAAGGTGTTAATATAGGTAAGACTATTTCCACAGCGTTAGGAGCTGGCTAAAGAAGATGCTTCCAGGGCAGCCAGCTGGAAAGATAGATCCTGCACAGGAGACTACTGAAGTTTGGTCCTGCATTTAAGCCTGTGATTCATGGCAGGAAAAGGCTGGAAGTCCCACCAGCCTCACTGTAAATAGTTCTCAATGCAGGAAGCACCAGCTCAAGTGGAAAATACCTGTGGGCACAGAGCTCACCTCTAGAAACTGATTTTTTTTCTGTGCTTAAGCTGGAAAGCACATGCCCATGTCCATCTGAAGGGGTTTTCTTATTGATGCCTGGTATTGATTAAAAAGACTTGTTCTAGTATCATGAACATGACAGGTGGGCACATTGGCTTGCAAATTATTGCAAATGATTATTATTGTTAGATGTTATTGTCATCCAGAGTGGCTGATCCCACTAAACCTGCCCCACCCCACAGCCCATCTGCCTGCCAGGTGTAGCAGTGCTCCTGTCTGAGAAGCGGATGTCAGCTCACACACTTGTCAAGATCTTTGTGCTTTGGGATTATTTTGTTTTGGGTTTGGTTTTTTGTTTGTCTGGTTTGGGTTTTTTTTCCCCATCTTTTTGAAATTCAACCCTTTCTCCTGCAGATATTTCCTCTGAAACTAGTGTAAGGAAAAAAAAAAAAAAAAAAGAGGGAAAAGCAATGGGTAAACAATAGTATAACATTATCCCTCTGGCAGGACTGCAGCACTCTGGTCTGTAAGTATTATTGCTGTCAGTTAAGAGCCATCAATCAAAACTGGATAACCTCCTCCACACTACCCCACACCTATGCACATGCTTTTTTCATTTTTGCAGTTTATTTTTTATTCTATAGGTAGTTCTTTTGCTTGTGCTCTCTGGCAGCATGGGGCAGGGAGTGTACAGATGGGCTTTTGGACAGCCTCTCAGCATTGCTTCTGTCAGTGTTCTCTTTCCATTATTAATTCCCATAGTTTATTTCCACATGTTAATGATGTCTCCGTTTCTCCCCGGTAGACTAAAAGAAAAAGCAAAATATACCAAAAAAGCAAGCTTGCTTTTCAAACTCCAAAGTACCATCTACCTCTTAGTCTTTGCATAAGTTTGGAACAGTCCAGGTTCCCTCAGATCTTCTCAAACCCAAGAGGGGTTGGTTTTTTTCTCCCCTCCTTGGGAGTTTCCTGAGCAGATAGATAGACATGTTTCCAGTAAGCAAGCACCCAGCAAAACCCGTGAGCACAAAATTTACCTACACCATTGTAAATCAATGCGCAAATGCTCAAAGAAAATGAGCACTTCAAAGCAGACAGTTTAGTGACAGCCTGGGGAGATGAAACGAGGCACCCCATTAAAAACATGAGTGCTTAATGCTTTATCTGTAATTTCTCTTTTGATTCTTGAAAAGCAAGGCATTTAACAAGGACTCTGTTTGTACACTTGGCACAAACACTAGCCTAAGTGTCGGTTCCATTTATTTCTATAGCTTTCTTGGACGGATATGCTATTTAATAACATTTGTTGTGATTTTTAAAACATGCTGTCCTCCTACACAGCATTTCGGTCTGTGCTTTCCCAGCAGCCGGCAGGGTTGGTGCTGGGTGGCCACGAGAGGGCTGCAGCAGCCAGCGGATTAACTCGGACTCCCAAAATGCTTGAGAGGCTGAGCTGAAGCAGCAGTCAGGGAATCAGGCAGGCAAATAATGCATCGTCTCAGCTCCACTTTCTGCTCTGGGTCATCACATATGGATGCCTGGCTCCAGCATATAAAAAAAAGTCACGACTGCACAACACGGCTGTCAACAAGGGCTGCACAAAATCTGCACTTGGGTTGGATTGGGCTTTTTTTCCTCCCCACTGATGTGCTGCAGATTGCCTCTCAAGCAGGTATGCAGGTTCCGTGGCTGACTGGGGGAGGAGAACATGAGGAAAGGGATGTCAGGAGTAAGAGGTTGCTTCTGCTTTAGCTTTGAGCCAAATTAACCTTGCTGACCTCAGCCCAGAACGAGCCCTACTCCGCATTATGTAGGCAGTTAGTATGGCAGTTAGCGGCAAGCAGGTCTGTGGCTCCTCAGCCCTTGATCCAGCCCAAAGAGAATACTTTTGTGGATAACCATGTAGTAGCTACCAGTGCGCTCAGGAGTAGAAGTTATGCCTACAAAACCCAAACTGCATTGTTTTTAAATGGAACAGGTGCAGGTTTTATCCTTCTTTCAAGTTAGCAATATACACAGTTCAATGGCATGATGTTGCTCTGATTGTGTGTTACAGCTTCCTAAAAAGGAGTTACAGAAAGCAGCTCTTTATAGCACCAAGGAAGGAAGATTTGTTTTTTACTGGGCCTGTTTTCAGTCTTGGAGCTGAACTGTTTGCCTTTGTAATAAATGCTAAGGCTTCTTTACCCATGAACAGTGCCAGGGGAATGAAGGTAGCATAGGAAATGGAAAATCTAATAGCTTATTTCTGGATAATCCCATTAAAAGACAAGATCAGTAAAATACTGGAGCATATATTGAAAGATTAATCTCAATCAGGGACCAAAAAATAAAATACAGAATCTGAACTCTTTTTTTTTCCCCTGCTTCAATATTTGCTGACAGAAATCAGTTGAGTCTTACAGCAAGTAGAGAATCTTTGGGTACACTGTGAATTCTTCATAAACAAATACATCAAACAGATGCATGGCTGTAAGGAGAGATGTCCAGAAATCACAAGCTGTACTGTACCTGTATTGATAGTCTTCATTGAGACAGCAGGGTTTGTCCTGAATTATTCAGATTTGGGATGTTAGTTCTGGACGTCCCTTGAGTGAAGAAATCTGAGGCAGGATCTAGGTTAGAGGTTGCCACAAGGCTGTACTTAGGAAATGCCAGGACAACTCAAGGCATGCTTATGCCCAGAAAACAATCTTCCAGCTGCCCTGTAGCCATTCAAGATTCAGAACAGCTTCTTAAAATACATTGTCAGATACCCCAGCAAGGCACAAATTTGGATTTCCTGGAGGACTGACTGGTCTTAAAGGCCTTTATGATGGGAGGACAGGAGTAATTAATTGTAAGCTCAACAAGCAGTGCCTTTTGCCTTTTGATAGAGTTACTCTTGACAAACCATGAACTATCTCCACATGCTCTGTATCCAGAAGAGAAGGCAGCAGAGAACACATAGATCTCCCTAAAGCTGCTTATTCCTCCATGTAGTGGTGGTAGGAGCTTACAAAGGCCTTCATAGGAATAATAATCTTCTGGCTTAGGTAAGAACTCTAAGGTGGCATTTATCACCCTGCTTTTTAAAGTACAATATTTTTTTAAGGTCATATCCTCCAAACTGACAACAAATACCTAAACTAAGTCTAAGATGTCTTTCTTACTAACCATTGCTCCATGAAGCCACTCAACTCCAGTACTTAATTATCAATGGAAAATTAAATCTTACTAGATGGTGAGAGTCCCAGTTAGATCTCCAAACACACCTATGGACCAGTGCATGGTCAGTGCTATGTGTTAAGCTGCCAGGACACCAGATAGCAAAAGCCTGGAAATCTCCTTATTTTGGTATAGACACAGTGGGGTGATGGTGCTGGCAAACATGCTGGCAGTATCATGAGTGCACTTTTCCTGTCCCAGCAGAGTAGCTCCAGGCTGGCTGGGGAGAGACAACCCTCTCAAGGAGGCCCCTTCTCATTCCTTCTAATTCACGGGCTGCAGGGGGTGAGGCTGAGGACCTCAGGATCTGTACAGACACCTCTGATAACACCAATTCCCCTGCTTCTCCCTGCTTCTGCTCCATTTGTCAGCCAGCCCAATTCTGCTGGGAAATGACAAAACTCAGATGAACATCCCTTCAGAAATCACAATGCAAACAGAGATCTTCCTCTGCCACTGGTATGAAGTAACTTTCTGTCTCTAAGAGCACCCTTATCAATGCAAATATTCCTTGCAATCAGTCCTAAAACAGGAAAACAAATAAACTGACAGCTTATCTCTCTAGTACAAATATGCCCATGTGATCAGCCTGGCATGGAGCTGGGGCTGCAGTTTGGACACCTGGAGGAGGTTATGGGCCAGCCCTCCTACACCATCTTATTTATGACTGCTGGTTTTAGCTAAAGCAGCAGCTGCTACAAAATGTAGGAAATGTGTTGTTCATCCCACATTCTTCTTTAATTTCTTGTTTAAAAAAAACCCAACCAAACAAAAAAAACCAAAACCCAGAAAAAATCTCTGCAAGATAAATGTTTGGAGTACAAGCTAGAGCTGGAAAGCTCTGAAGAAAGTTTGTAGAACATATGAGGTGGCTGGATCCTAGCAGAGTGTTTCTTCTCATCTCTGAGAAAGAACAGGAAAGAGCAGAACAGGAGTTTCATTTCTACTAGTCACTTCTCAGTAGTCTGATGACACTTTCAGTTGGACCTGACAGAAAGTTTGTAGTGAAATTATGTTTTATTACACATTGTAATGATGATACTTCTGGTGAAGTTAGAGATGCAATAAAGAATTTTTCAGAGCCGTCTCTAAGTCTCTATTGCTTTGTTAACATTTTTTAGCATCTATTAATCACTCTGCATGTATCTGTCAACAGCTGATATTATGGATTAAGGAAGATTACAGCTCATTGCTCCACTGGCTGTTTTCTTTGGGATTTAACTCTACGGGCACTCTGCCATTGACTTCACTGCGACAAGACGAAGCCCCTTGTTTTTATGAGCACTTTGCAATGCTTTCCTGACTCAGAATGGTTTTACTTTAAGATATCTAAATGGTCATCCAGAGGGTAAATGTTTTGATTTTTGTATTATCACAAGATCTTGATTTGCAGGCGTTGTCACATAGATAAATGTTGACTTTGGTTTGCTGTGTTTGTACAGATCGTGTTTTGTCATGTTTGGGAAAAATGTTTGAGGAAATGCAAATAGAAGTCCTACAGATTTAATACATTTAACTCATAGACCTTCTCCATTATTTACTATCAACTACAGGTTGTTCTCCAATTTTGCATATTGGTTATCCACTTTCAGATGGACTCATATGATCCAATGCAAAAAAAAGTAATTAACACCGAAGAACCAAACATCTCAACTGTGAATAACCTTCAGTCTAAAAATTATTCTCCCAAACTTACCACTTCTTGCCGAGACTTGTTTTTATACATGCTTAAAAATAACAATGACAAAATTACAGATTTCAACCTAGACATCCTTCCTGAGCTTATTTAAATCTTACAGCTTGCCTCCAAGGTCTCACCCTTCCCAGCTCCCCTCTACGGCACAGCATCTCCCACTCCATGGCCTTATCTCAAGGCAGACACATTAAGGAAAACTTTCTTCCTGTGCTGAGGGGACGTGGGGTCATGGCCAACCTCTGTTGGAACTCATCTGCAGTTCCTGCCAAATGTTAATGCAGATTTTTTGCTTCAGAGCCTAAGGTGACACAAAATAAATGACGTGAGCTTGTCTGGGTGTTTTATGAGGAGCGTCTCACCTGATTACAAACGCTTTAAAACACCAGGCACTTCACTTCCAGAGCACATCTTTGCTGTACTTGCTGGAAATCAGTCCTTAGCCACTGCTTAGTGTTTATTGATATTTCTCATGCAGCCCCTCCCACCCCCCCCCACCCCCACCCCCAAGCAAATACAGTCCTCAAATTAATTCTTGTTCTGGTGGGAATTAAAATAAATCTTCCAATTCCATCCCTCAGCAACAATTTGCTTTTGAACACAATTAGCATTTATACTGGTACTGGAACCTTGTTTATTTATGCATCACAACAGTCCCTGAAAAATGTAAGAATACATGAAATTTCACTTAGACTCAAACAAAAACTCCTTGACCAGAATCCCATCTTGAACAGGGAAGGAAGGTAGGGAATATAGAAAAAATCTTATATGACATCTTTCTTTCTCTTCCCCCTTCCCCTCCCTGCCTTCTGGCAACCTGCCAGTCAGGGACCTCCTGCACTGAAGGCTGCATCCAGGCAATCATACCTCCTCCTTGCCTGTCCTCATTAATTTGCCTAATTTCCTTCCAGACATTTTACAAAGAAGGGCCACAAATCCATTTCAAGTGCCTCTCCACAGTCACTTATTATCATGGTGAAAGGTCTCCTTTTTTTTTTTCCTCTAATGTGAGGATCATCTGGCCTCCACAATAACGACAGCTCAGGGCTGCCATGGACAGCATGGCACCTACTCCACCCTAGAGTCATCAAGTCCTTGGTGTCATGATGTGGTAAGAGCAGGGTGAGGAAGTAAGCCAGCAAGATGGAGAAATAACCCTTATCAGCCCCAGCACTGACAGCACAGGGTAAGAGAAGTCTGCAGGAGATGCTCCCTAACCTTGCAAGGGAAGAGATGGAAAAGTTTTTCCACCATTGTTTTACCCAGCAGAGTGCACATGCCCCCAGGCCATGAGCAGCTTCTCCAGGAGAATATGATCTCTGATATCAGAGTGTACCTGCTGTTAGAAACTTCTCACATGGCTATTCAACAGAGAACCATTTAAATCTCAGCATGCAAAGGGAAGATTATTTTAATAATTGAAGGCTGTCCTCATTGCTAGGAGACCTATGTTTTGAACAGGGCCCTCTCACCATTTCCCCAGCCTGGCCATAATCACTTTATCTTGCTGGGCCTCAGCTTTACATCTTTAAAATCTTCCTTCCCTTGAAGGCAGGTCATGAGGCAAGATCCATTACTGTAAGTGAGAGGCTTTATTACTGAGGTGGTAAGTGTCATGCCAATACAATAGTAATAATAAATAACTTCTCTAGGAGTGTAAAAGGGTCTGACATTATTAATTGCAACTCAAGTGCTTGCAGTGTGTGTGGACTGGGATTGAATGCAGAACAGACCAAAGGTTTTTCTCTCACTTGCATTTTTGCACATTGCAAAGAAGTGGCTTTTCTTCAGCTGAAATGTCCTCAGTGCATCGACCCATCCAGAAATGTCCCACCTGTGCAAGTCCCTGTTGTGGCTGAGATGTGATCCTTCTGGAGTGCAAAGGTGAAGGGAAGCCTCTGAGAGATAGGGGAGGTTTCACTTGGTCCTATAAGTTTTTCTATTTGTGTGCTTTCAAAATTGTTTCCTATTTTCCCACAACAACCCCCTTTCATCTGTGGGGATGGTCAATGAAGTGAAAGGCTTCCCAAGAGCATCCTGCCAGGGTACCCAAGTGAAGGAGCTTTCCTACACACTTTGCAACACAACTTTCTGGTTTATCAGTCACTCCTCCCAGTTTAGTATCATCAGCAAACATGCTGAGGCTACACTCCATCCCTTCATCCAGGTCATTGATGAAGATGTTGAATAAGATTGGACCCAATACTGACCCCTGGGGAACATCACTACTTACAGGTCACCAGATGGACTCTGTACCACTGATGACAACCCTCTGAGCTCTATTGTTCAGATAGTTCTCAACCCATCTCACTGTCCCCTCTTCTAACCCAAACTTCCTGAGCTTAACTACAAGGAACTTATGGGAGACAATATCAAAAACCTTGCTCAAACCAAGATAAATCCTCATTAGTTTTGCCATGTCACTAAAAGTTCTGAAAGTATTTGTGCAGGTTTTTTTGTTCATTTTTGTGTGGTTTTTTGGTTTGCTTTCCTGGTAAAAGAGTAAGTGAAAAGCAATTCTCTTTATGCCTTTGGTTTTCATGGATTTCAGAGACCTTTACTATCAGGATCAAACTGATCTTGAGAAATTTCAGTTCCAAACATGAGAATCTGTGGGAAGTTCTTAAACACAGAAACTAAAAATATAGATAGATAGATAGATAGATAGATAGATAGATAGATAGATAGATAGATAAAAACCTTCAGAGTAGCAGGTTTCTCTTGTTATAATTATATATATGTATAAAATGCAGCCTACTAAATAGTAATAGAACATCCTGAGTTCATTAAACCTAATATATATTTTCTTCCTAAAATAATTCTTGTCAGTTAAATCTTGTCTTAAATAGAAGGAAATTAGAGTATCTACAAAACCTTAGCTGATGCTGCCATCATGGTGCAGGAGAACCATCCTGCCTGAAATGTTTAGACAAATATCAAGCAAGCACTTTGCAATGTCATGTCATATAAAAAATAGTAAGACCAAATCCTTAGCAAATTCTGAATCTCATAGGCTGCACAAGTGGAAATGGAGCACAAGCATCAAACCCTTCCTTCTCCAAAGAGTTGGAAACTTTTTCTTTTCCCTTTCACAACAAATGCAAATGCTCTAAATCTTCTCAGACCCAAGTAGAGACGGTGCCAGATGACTTCAACAGGAGACAATGCTTTTAGCTGCTTACAAAAAAAAATAAAAGGGGTTTGATGCATCTCTCCTGCAGGCTAATATTCAGTGATGAATGTGCAGAGGGTCTTCTCAATGTCAAAAAAGCCACTAAAGCTCTTTGTTCAAGGCAGAAGTTGGCCTCAACTACTGCAGGGCTCTGGAACAAAGCATTACATAAGGCTGCAGCCTACCCCATACCTCTGAGTCGAGATGCTCATAGATAAGTTCACTGAGCAAAAGCAGGTCACTACAGCAGATATAATGTGTCCTTTGAACCTCTGGTACCTCATTTTCTGTCCTCTACTGTGGCATCTATCTTCCTTTGATCATTGACTAAAGGCTGGTTGTTTCAGTACAATGGAAATAAAAATAGGTGACATGAGAGAGTGGTGTTTTGCCTCTTTGGAACGACAGTGGAAAGTTGCACTCCTGAGTTAGCTTGAATAGACTGAACATTATTAAGTGTTGACATGAAAAAGACCTCTCAGAGAAGATAATGCCTTTACCCAATTAATCCTTCCTAATGAACTTACCCTTCAGAGGTGGGTAGAGCACTTTCAGCGTGAAGTTTGCTTCCTGTGATCATTTGTGCCAATAAAAGTCTTGTGAGAAAGCTCATGAAAACTGATGTGAATGTGCCTAAAGTGAATTTATTTTGATATTTGACTTGTCAGAAAAAAAAAAAAAAAGTCTGTACTTTTCAACCCGATCTGCTATTGTGCTCTCTCTTGATGATTTCTATTCTTTAATAACTACTCAACTGATAATAAGGCTCCTAGGCATCCACTTCCCTTTGAATTTGCAGCTGAGAAAATTCCATGTTTGAAATACTTGGAAAGGGAGTTTTATTTGATAACCTGTATTTTTGAGGTGGATAACTACTTTGCTGAACACCTTGATGGTTATTTCAGCAAAAGTAGTCTGAAAAAGCTCTTCTGGCTCTGAGAAATTTTGACTGAGGAAAGAAGCCTTTTTCCACCCAAGCTACATTATAATGACACTTTGCACTTTGGAAGATTCTTTTATCAAGGCATGTTTTATTCATCAATTCACCAGAACCTCAATTAGTTTTGTCTAATTGTGACTCTCCCTATACCACACAAGCTTGGAAGTCCAGCCATGACAGTTTTTTACTGATTTTTCCCTGTGCCTTGGAGATCTCCAGAAAGAAAAGTGTGAAAGTTCAAATGAAACAGAGGGTGCCAGACTAAAACAAATCCAGGGGGAGGAAAAAAGTCAAAAGAATTAACAGGAAGATTCTATAAAATAATATATTTATAGTGTGTTGGTTCTTTTATAAAACTAGGAGCTCCTATTGAACTGCGATTAGAACTGGTTCTAGTTAGCCAAAAGAGTGAGATCATCTCCAAAGGAGGGCACCTGAAATTAGCTACCTAGATTCTACTTCTATTTTAGGAGCTCATACTAGTGATCTGATTTTCACAGAGGCTGGTATTTTTTCATACTTGAAGAAAAGCAAACGTGCATGAAAATTAGGACTTAAGTTGACAAACTGCAATATCCAAATTTTAAATGCTGGCCACTGCGACTTGTCCAGTGCTATGATACAATAACGTGATCAGAAATAGCAACTCTGAGTCCTCTCCACCTCCAACCTGACCAGTAAAAGATACTTAATGAGGACAATGGAGCTAGTAGCTGGAGAGAAATTCTTTTCACACTGATACACATATTTGGGGTCATGGTAAAATTAACCAACTTGAATTTGTGCAGTCCAGTTTCATGGGAAGAATAGGGAAAATTTTTAAGCATTGTAATCAGCAAATACTTCTCTGTCCCCATGGCAGGAAGGAATAGTTTTTAAATTGCACTTTGCTAAATGTGGTTCTGGAAGAGCCAGTGTATGCATGTGACAGACATGGAAGTATTTCTTTCCATATTCTGGAAGAGTCTCTCATCAAAGTGAGACTTTATGGTCTGTTTTTAATTTCACAGTTATAAAGATGAATACAACTTTTTCAAAGAAATAATTAGGTAGCGCAGAATAAAGCACTTTCCTACCAAATAATAATAACACGTTTAATTAAGTGAAAAGCTATACTAGCTCTAACAGATTTTAGTGTCTATAATTTATTTCTAGATTAATGGGTATTTTATAGTCCACCCTACTTAGTGTATAATAATGCTTTTTTAATTATTATTTCTGCTTCTCTACCATTGAGTTTAGGAACTATGACATCCTTTCTTTTCAATGAATGTCTTAATATAGTTTGCTTCTAATGACAATATATTTCGTTTGCTCATTTTGCCAGACATTGTGTGTCTGCATCTGTTGTGTATGCTAGGGCTAAACCAGCACATCTGCATCTTTCCCTAGTGGCCTTGCTGATGAGCTCGGGTTAGAGCAAGTGCCTTTGTTAGTGGCTGTTGCTATGAACTGCTGGTGGATTCTCCTAACATAGTCAGCAAAATTAGATGCTTGGTGATTTTTTTATTTTTTTTTTTACAGCACCCCTTTTGGTACTGGTGATAGCTCCCAGCTTTTTGTCATCAACAAATTTCACATCTCTGTCGTTTTTGCTAAGACTTTTAATTAAATCTGTGATTAGTCAATAGACATTCCACAGTAAATTTTCTTTGGTCTGACAGTTGTCTTTTCAAAACACCATCTAGCATCTCCATTTTAGCCATTTCCTCACTCACTTTGTCAACTCTGGATAGTCACATGTTGAAATAATTATACCCGATGTGGCACCTTATCCAGGCCTTATTTAATGACAGGAAAGATTAGAACAGTGACATTTTTTCAGTCTAAGTAAATATGTAGATAATCTTCCCAAAGAAGATCTCACCCAACATGACCTGTGCCACACCTGAGGACCCCATGGTGCACGACACCCTGCTTTTCATTTCAGTGTCTCCACTTAAAGTCTCCTCCAGCCTTGGCACCGAAGACAGCCCACAACCAAAACCAGGATATCAGGGCTCCGGGATCCTGCACATTTTGGCAGGCCTGTCACTGTACTCCTGACCTGACAGATTTATCACAGATCCTTCCCTCCTAAATTTGTGATGTGACATTCTTGCATCTAAAAAAGAAAACACATCTAATCATATGTAATTGCTTGAAAACTGGCAACAAGTTAATAAGGGCAGACTGTGATCCTGAGCTGGCCATACAGATTGTGTAGTCACTGTAAATCCTGAACTTAAGCAATCATGAGGCTAAAAAAAAAAACAAAGGTCATTTCTGCTGGCCCTGGTCTTCAGGCTTCTGTGCTTCTCTTTCATAGGATTCCCCCCTCAGGAGCACTTTGGGCCTGTGCCTCCAAGCAAGGGGAGAGAAATGCTGCTGTTGTCTTCCAGAGCACAACTGGATCAGAGAAGACTTGTTCCCTGAGTTTGGTTTTAAAAGCTTAGGCTTTCTTTTGGCTGGTGGCTGAGCTGATGCTTGAGTGATCCCTCTGATCATAAAAGACACTGATGCATCAGCATCAGCCAACACCAGAGCCATCCATTTACCCAGAGAAGTGCTGCAATAGATCAATGTTAAATGCTTATTTGCGCTTCACTGCTCCAAGGCACAGAAACTAATTACCAAAGATAAATTAGCCCTTGTGACAATGACTAAGAAATACACGTCCCAGGATAGACCACCTTGACCACAAACACACATAATTCTCCCTCTGATTAGGAGCTGCAGAGGGTTACGTGGCACATCCTTCAGCCAGAACTCTCTTGGGGTGAAGTGCTGTTGGGTTTGTCCCCGTGCTGAGGAGTTGCCAACCATTTGCTTCCTCTTTGACATTTCCTCTCCCCTGTACGAGTTCCTCAACTCCTCTGTGTCTCTGTTTGCCCAGCTGCAGATTAGCAGCAATATCAGAAGACCTTTTGCCGACACCAGAAGACACAACTGATGGCAAAACCTCTCCAGGGGTGTTGCATTAACACACGAGCTTCCCATGTACATGCAGCCTGCTCAGGAACAACATGAACCTTGCCCCTCTTCTGTATCACCTGTACACCAGCTGGTAGCAAGTTGAAAGTTTTCAGTGTTGTATTTGAATGCAAAGAGCTTTTCTAGACAAAAGCCAACGGTATTTCCCACTGCAGCAGTAATCAGTGTGCGGTGGACACTAAAGAGAGCTCAGCAGGACTGTAATTGGCTTGTAATGCAATTGCTGCAGTTTTACCTCCCTCGAACCTTTTCCTTCTCTCATCCTCCCTCCAGGAGCTGCCAAATTTGGTGGATCTGAATCCTCAAAAATATCTACCCCTTCTTAGTGGCTTGTTCTCTAACCAGCAGATAGCAGCAGCTGAGGGATGCAGGACATATCTCCAGGTCCCTGGTAAAGGTGAGTGCCTGGGAGGCCATGGAACTTCTCTCAGTTTTCCCCCTGAGGAAAGCAGGGGAGAGCTGCTTCCATTAACTTTTTGCCACTGAGCCCTTACAAAACAGCTAGCAGTCAGGCTGGGCACTGTGCCTTCAGCAGGCTGTGTAAAACCAGCAGAGTACATGGAGCAGCACAGATATAATGGCTGAAGCTTGTACAGTGCACCCATCATAATGAGCTCAGGGGAGACCTGTGGGGCTGCACTAGGAGTAATCAGAGTGGGAAAACCTCCAGAGCTGCTTTGGGAAGGGTTTCTGGGCATGGTGTGGCCCTACACACTCACACTGCTTGAGGTAGCAAACCCAGCATGCTTGAGGGAGGTCACACTGATGTCTCAGCATCTGCTCCTCTGTAACCCATGTCAGTAAACTACAGCCCTCAAATAACTTCCAAATTGCTACATTGCCTCCCTGTCTCCATGGAAAGTACATCAACCAGCGTATCTATCTTAGCATTGCCCTTGCCTTTTTCACCTGGTTGCATTACTGTGACCCACAGACCCATCTCAAGCTGCAGTGGAGCAGCCCCTTGCTTCTCACCCCAAGCCATACCAAATAGGATTTTCAGCTCTCAGAGGTCCATTGCTCTCACTGTCCTATCCCAATGTTCCTCTATACTGAAGATGTCCCCTGTGTTTGTGGCGTCACCACACACTTTATTTTCTGCCAAGATCATTAATGGAAATACTAAACATTGTGGCTAACCATTGTGAAAAACAGAGAACACCTCTGGCTCTGGTGCTCCTTTCAGTGCTGTTCATTGCTGGACCCTGAGTATGCTTAAGAATAACATGTATTTTTATAATTACATTTTCACAAGCCTAATATTTTCCAAATATGAAAACCTAAATTTCTGCCTGAGCAGCTGAAACACCACTTTCTGGTTCAATGGTACCCTCTTCTACCACTTTTCCAACCAGCAGAACAAGACACTGCAGAAGTTAGTGGAGGCAGCTGAGTCCATGGCTGGCTGTGTGCCAACTCACTGAGGCTCTCACCATGTAGGATCAGCACAAGCTGCCAGGTGTGGGGATATGGACACCCCTGCCATGGGAGGCAGCCAAGTCCTGGGCATCACCATCAGTAAAGATTTGGCCTCAACCTGTAACCTGGATGGATTTTATAGCATCTTCTCAAGATCTGGCTTGTGGGTCTGATGAGGACATGGAAATCTTATTACACCTGGGAAATGTCACAGCTGCTCTGTCAAAGCCACCTGGCCAAGCTGGTGTTGTTACAGGTAGTTTTTCTTAATTTTGGTTTCAGGCAGCAGAGGTCAGCATTGTCCTGCTGATGGGCAACCATACCTCCCACCTGCGCAGAGAGCAGCAAAGCATCACAAAGATCATTTTTTATTAGTTCTTGTTCTTTTACTGTGATGAAAAGGGCATGAATTGTGCCTTTGAGCTACACCAGCTCTTTGAGGGGCAGGTGACCTAGCCACCAGCTGCACCCACAAAGATGGTGGCAAAGGAGGTTGCAAGGTGGCCTTGCACAAGTCATAGGCTCTTCAAAATGCCTGGGGGCAGCTGAAACACCCTCAGGGTGCTGCCACAAGACCTGTAGGACACCTGTGTCCCTCTAGAATAGCAGCTTCAGAAGTGCTGATACCCTTGGCACCACAGACAACCCCAAAAATGGGTAGGTGATAAAGCCTGTGAGTCTTGGCCACACTGGGTACATGCCCCTAGTTCTTTTTGTATCTGGTCAGTATTTGTATTAACTGGCTTACATCTTATTAAATGGCTAAGAGATACAAGGATGTGACTGACCCAACTATCATTGCATAGAGATAACTATAACACTTCTAAACCTACAGGACAGGCTAGATAGTCCATTAAATAATTGCTTGTTCTTCACACTTGTGACAATGTGGGACTGGAAGAAGGAGCAGATGTGAGTAGACCCCAAGGGGAACATTTTTAAATCCTCCTCAGCACTGCCACTGGGAGTCAGCCATGGAGGAGAGATGGCTTTGCCAGAGAAGGGCACAAGTCTCCTGCTTGGGCCTGAGTGGTTGGATGGAGAAGTCTTGGTCTGAACCCCAGGGGAGAGATGGCAGCAAATCTTCACAGGGCTAAATGTGTCACAGTGCATTCACTTTCAATCCTAAAAATGTTTGTGCATCAAGATAACATTAGGAAGGTAAGTGATGGATTTTCATTGTTTCAAGGTGTGATTTCTATAAGAGTTTTGAATTACCCAAGTCATTTGGGGCTTTTACCACAGAAATTGTGTTCATGTTTCATGGTTATGAAAGCTTTATCTGGTCAGGAACACACAAAGACCTACAGCATTTGCAAGATACCAGTATAGGCCACATATTATAACTGCTAACTTAACTTCAGCATTTTTTTTCTTTTTTAGATTAAATTATATCTTCAAAAGTTTTTAACCATTTTCCTCTACCTATGCTTTCAGCACAGGGACAATGTTCTGTATGAGCAACAGGCTGCCCAGCTGTCCCTTTCCTGCTGCCTGCGCTGTAGCTTCAGCCCATGGCATATTCCATGTAAATGTGGCACTGCAGAAATATTATTAAATGTTTAACACCTATTTTAAGAGCCATTAGCCTGAAATGCACCAGGTAGGCCATATAATAGCTGTCCTATGTCCATAGGATTTTTTTTTCTTAGCTAGAAAATTAATCTGATTACAGGTAGCTTCTATTTTGAAATCTTTTGTTTCTTTTTATCTACATTTTGACTGATGCAACCATGCAGCTTTCAATCCCTATGTTCTGCACCATGCAATTACTATATCACACTCAGTGCATAATCAAAATATTACACTTCACCAAACCAGCAGCCCTAAAAATCAAATCCTGTCTCAGCATTGTTGCCTTCATCAGCCAGAATCCCAAGCTCGTAACAAACCTCAGACACACTCGAAAGAAGCAGTTTCCATCAAACATGCTGGCTGGATTTGGTGTATCTCAATAGTCACAATGAAATTTAGGTGTGGTGGTAAACCTGGTGAGCTTGACCTTCAGCACTAGCTATCCACCTGAACCTCAACATGAGGTTACCTCAAAGAAGTGTGTGATATGACAGATCTTGTTAGATTTGTCTGGGCAAATTGTCTAGGGGCACCAGCACTAGAGTCTGTTAGATGAACAAATTCTTACTGCCATTCCCTCTGCACCCCTCAGATATTTGCTGTATCTCATATATCTTTACACTTTCTTAAATTTTCTACCTCTTGCACTTGAACACAATGTAACAAATCTCATGGAAAACCCATGAGACCACAAGCAAAGAGTATACCAGGGGGACAAGGATTAATATAGAAACTTTGGTCTCAACTCTATTACACAGGGAGACACATCAAAGTGAAAAACTCCCTCCTTGCACCCCAAAACTGTGGTTGGAACAGGCTAGATAGGAGTGCTCATTGGCATCCCCAGCTGCCATGGTTTAACCTAACAGCTAAACACCATGCAGCCACTCACCCACTCCTTCCTCCTGGGGGATAGGAAGGAGAATTGAGAAGAATTTAAAAAAACAGTGGAGGGCCTAGGGATTGAGATACAGTTTAATAAAACAACACAAGGAAAAAAAGAAAACAGTAATGATGAAATTATGTACAGAGTGAGCAAAAGAAGCTGGAAAAACTCTACCTGTGCCCAAGATGTTAACCTTCCCACTCTGGCCACACTGAAGCAAGTAGAAAACAGGAAGCCCCACCCTCACCCAGCCCTCCCCTTATATAGGAGCAGGTCCATGGTAGGGACTATCCCATTGGCTGGGCCAGTTTATCTCAGCTGTGGCCCCTTGCAGCTGATTGGGCCAGCAGCTGCTCCTAATAATTAACCCAAACAGAAGTCAGGACATCACCTCCCCACCATGCAGCCTGCGAGCATCTCTACTGAGTTCATAAAAGAAACACAAGGCACAATCCCCTGATGGTGGCAATAGATGCAATCAGTCTCAGTCCATTAGTTTAAATAATCAATAGCAGAAAATGCCATCACACTGTCTCCTACTTTATCACAAAACCCAAGAAGCTACAGAAGGCCACGTGTAATTATGGGCACTGTCTCCATTAACTTCAGGAAAATGAAACAACCACTATTCGGGCATCTGACAGGTTACTTCTCTCAGTAAACCTTGCTGGTCTAGCTTAAACAGAGTTGATAAATGGTAGAATAAGGCATATTTCTGTTGAGGCTTTCCATGTCCTTATCATCTTGCTACAACACCCAGCAGCTCAGGTGTTTTGGACTGCACAGCTCCATCTCCCTGGCTGCAGGGAGGTCTCTTCATGGTATGGACCTCAGATGCAGGGAACAAATAAAGACAATTTAAAAAATATATATCCCCTCTTATCAACTTTTCTACCTTGTTCCCATGCTGTAAAACTTCTTTGTAAAACCCTTTTTGCCTGCCCTGGGGTGCTTGGTTGGGTGCAGGGTGCCTGCCCGCTCATTCCTCCACTGCTTCTGGGAGTGTTGGTGGCTCCTCTGCCAGCACTGATCTTGGATGGGGAAGCAGCTCCAGCCTGTGTGAGGGGTGAAAAGCACTTTCTAGGAGACAGTGCCTCGGGGTACTGGTCTAGGAGGTGCTGTGGGGTTTGGTGCAAGGAAGGGTTTAGCTGCAGCAAATGAAGATGCTGCAAATGTCTTGGTGATGGATCCAAGTGTGAAACCCAGATCCATGGGGAGGTGTGGCCACAGGCAGTGTAGCAGTGCATTAAGTGCCTGTGACACATGCAGTTGGGAAACTGTCCTTGCCATGCTGGTTCAGCCACAGTCCCCTCTTCTTGCTTAAAAACATGTTTGGCTCTGGCTCTTCCCCAGCTCAGCTCAGGGGTCCAAGCACTGGCACAGCTATGTCCTGTTTCTGTCCAAACCATGGGGTGCCTCCTTCTCCAAGCGAGGACAGTCCAGCGTCAACACACTGCACCAGGGTCACAGACCCCCAGGTGTCTATGGTTATAAGGTTATAAACCTCCTCAACCCTACCTCAACCCATAGGAGGATGAGCACAAAACTGAGAGCAGAGCACTGGCTACCTAAAACACTGTTTACAGGGTAACTGTAATGACTCACAGAATGAATATTTCAAGCATGAAAATTTGCATTGCATTTCTGCATTCTCTAAATGTTCCAGAGTTCTCCAGTGAATTATTTTTCAACCTTAATTATAGCATCATTTATTTCTTTTCAGTGGATACAAGCATCCTCCAAATTAACGGTACATTCCTATTAATGTTACATTTCTGATGTGACAAAATGGTACATTCATCCTAAAATACAACTAGGCCAATGAACTAAAAAATAGGTGATTAACAGAAGCCCAATTCCTGGAATAAATCAAAGATTTGATGTAGAGGTTCTCGTCTCCCCAGCGAGTGTCTTAATCCCTGGTTTATACGCTTATCTGCAGTGCGTTACTTTCTGCCAACTGCTTTCATTTTTACACAAAAGCAAAACAAAAGGCAATTAAGTCCCCATGGAACAAACCCAAATGTTTCATAGAATTAAATTCTTGTTTTCTGGCTGGCCTTGAAGTAATTTACTTTGGGAAGAGGCAGTTGTAGTTTGGTCTGCACCGAGATTTCACCTGAGGGCTTTGGTGTCACAGAACCACCAAGACAAGGATGCCTGGGGGGTCTCTGACTACCACATCCCAAAATCCTTGGTGGTCTCTGACTATCCTCATCTCCAAAAATCCTGGGTGGTCTGTGACTATCCGTCTTCCCCCCTCTGTTCTAAGCCACTGACAGAAACACAGTGAAAGTAGATAATATTGAATGGCCCCTGTTAGTGATTCAGGAAACAGGACTTCTTTGTCAAAACAGGTACTTCTGTCTTGTGGGCAACCAAACCCAGCAACTTTACTCTTTTTCTTGTTACCTGATTTGATGGATTCTTTCCATCAGGTGAGATAAATACCATTTTTTCTTCATTTTAATTTTCATACCCCAGCTGCCCACGGTGCAGGGCAGCCCGTCAGCAATGCCAAGCCACAACCCAAACCCGCGATATCGCAGGGATCTGTCCCTGCCCAACCACCCCACAGCCTGGGGAAGGCAAAGTCTGTGCAAGCCACTGATCACAGCTCTTACCCACCTCAATTAGTGTTTTATAACACAGGAAACATTAGTGTTGCAACTGAAGCTTTTCTGCTAATTACTGAAAAGCAGCAATAAGAAGGCTGAGAGAAGCTACTGCTGGTTGCAGTGTGTGAAGGAAGGACGAGTGCCGGGGTTTATTTCATATACCCACCCAGCTACCTGTGATTAGAGGTTTCTCCCAACCCCAGCTTGCATTTATAGGCATTAGTGGATTTCTAGCCCTCATGGACCTTGGCCTATGGATTTAGCTAATAATTTATGAAAGCATTTATGCAAACAGCCCTGCACTTAACACTTGTCTCCTATTTTGTTCTGCTCATTGCTCTTCTCAAACTTGTTTTGTTGTTTTGGGTTTTTTTTTTTTCACTTCTCTTGATGTTACAACAAGCGCAACTCTTTTTACCTGGAGGTGGCCACTGTAACTTCAAAGTAAGAGGGTATTTTAGGATCAATTTGAGTCAGAGTATTTTACACGTATATCCTGAAAATGGGAGCTGGTGAAATACCTCCTGTAGGAGTTATAAGCTATGCAGATGTCTTTCAGTTTTAATCATAGCATCACCTGGACAACTTTGGCATTTTCCTGCCTGGAGATGTGAGGATGAAGCTTTAACCCTGTGAGAAGGGTCCCACAGCTGGGGAGTACAACCACAGCCTGGGTCTGCCTCCTCTGGGCTCTGGACAGCATGCTTAGTAAAATCCATTAGCTACAGCAGGATGGTGCATTTTTTTCAACTATTTATTTTTGCCTTAACTGTTATGCCTTCGTGACTTTGAGTTTGCTTTGCATTTTCATGTCCCGTACCCATCCTTGTGTATCCTAACCTGAAAGGTGCTCCCCTTTGCCCTCCCCAGTCCCCCCCAGAATCTGGATGTGGCTGCAAAGGGGAAACAACTGTCCATAGCATGTCAGGGAGGTGAACTCCTAACACTGAAATCAGGACCAAATCCCAAATTTCTTTCCTTACTCATCCTTTTGTCACCCCTACCTACACTACTGGTTTTTCATAGCAGAGACAAAATCAAATCCATGTAAAACACCAAAAATGATCCACAGAACAGTCTCATCTTAGAGCAGAGATTACAAAGAGGATTCCTGCTCAATAAAAAGCATGAATACATGTCTGTATAAAGAAACTCAGAGGCTTTTGTCTGATCAGAAGATGAAGAGTGAATAGGGATCAAAATAACAAGATGGCAATGTACCTTTCTAATAAAATCCTGATACCTTTAGAGTAACTGTTCCTAGGCTTATTTAATCAGAAAAATAGCTGGGAGTTTAAATAACTGGCAATATAAAGCCTGTACAAAGGAGAGAGTGGGCAGGCTGAGTCGGATGTGTTGGTATCTTGCAGAAGGATATGATGCTTGAAAGAAGCAGCAGACATGGAAATTGCCTCCAGTGGCACCAGCTGGATTGAGGCAAAGGATAGAAATGGTATTAGAAAAATTATAACAAGCAACAGTTGTTGGATTCAGGGCAGAAAGGGAAGGGAGAGAAGGAAGCATTGCAGTAGATAAGGAGGGCGAGTCAAAGGTGAGGACACTGTGCTGGGAATGTCAATTGCTTGGGCTGCTACGGGGGAAGGAGTTCAAGGGATGTGACTGGCTACTGTGAGTGGCTGTGGGCAGCATGTACCTAGCACTGGTAAGTGCTACCAAGGAAGCAAGTCTTTTTGGCAAAAGGTGGAATATGCAGCTCTGAAGTG